>JAPMOB010021525.1:0-19243 GCA_029875015.1 Lepomis gibbosus | reverse complement strand
TCTCACCACCACGCACACACACACACACACACTTACAAAGCAGACTCACAGGAGGAAACCAGAACTAGAAGTTAAAAATATTGAAGCTCAATGCATTACAAGCATGCAAGTCTTTATTTTTGCTACTCCAACACAGTTTGTCATTAACACATTGCTCCTTTACAGTATGATTTAAAGCTTTACAAAAACAAGAGAAAACCAGATATTTACAAAACTCTATCTGTGCAAACATAATTCTTCTTTTACACCACTCTCCTAAAGTATTTGAAAGGCATGCATACAAATAAACTTTGGTATGTTAAAAAAAACGACTTATTTTCTTAGTAGAAGCATCTATGTACATGTGGTAGAACTGATTCATAACTTTGTTTTTAGTACAGTTTACATTTAGACAACAATACATGTTAACTTAACAAACCAAGACCAGCAGTACAACCACTGAGGTCAGTACTTCAGCCATCATACATGTAAATTCCCCTAAATCTTGTAAGTGGGTTAGGCCTGAAGTGAGTCATTGTACAATAACTTTGGCAAATATTCAGACTAAAATCAAAACTTGTTTTACTCGTGATGCCAGTTTCACATATCTGCAAAAGAAATTGGCAGTTTATATGTGTGAAAAATGAGAAAATACTCTTAGAAAACAGAAGTTAATGAGTTCAACTTTAAAATGTCTGTATACATTATGTATACATTCATAAAAGGCATTTACAAGAGCTGTGTTCAATGTCTGGCAACCTAAGAAATATAGAAGATTAAATATACTATGGTTATTCAATTTCTGGTTTGAAAAATAAAAGACATTTTTTAACATGGTATGTTGTGATTGTACATCAACTCTATATTCCCTATTCATAACTAGAGCAAGAAAAATAGATTTTCAACATCACAAGAGCCTTCCACTTCAACTACAAAGTGGTAAAACTCAGGGTTTTTTTTTTGTTCCATTACAAAATATTTTGTCAGAACATCTGTTACGCCTTCAAGAAAGAATCAGAATCCATGTAAGTATTTTTCAAAACTGTAACTTAAAAGAGATAGAAGTATTGGTGTAAGAATGCCAGTGTCAAATAAAACATGAAGTGGGGAGTGGATCACTTAATACTTACAAAAAGTTTCGGAAACATCAAAAAAACAACAAACCAAAACAATATATAATGAAACACGACCAGGTCTACCTGCAGTGCGGTAAAGCCAGGGGGACGATAATGGAGCTAGGTAGTGTCCTTAGCTGCTGTGGCTGTTGGGATGCAGGATTTGCCGCTGCTGCCGTTGTGGGACCTGTAGCTGTTGAAGCTGGGGGTGTGTATGGTGCGGATGCTCTTTCCACCTGGGCCCAAAGGTGTGGGCGACAGAGGGGAGGGGGAGGAGGAGGAGGATGAGGAGGAGGAGAATGAAGAGGAGGAGGAGTGCACTCGACCATTCTGAGTCTGTGAGGGAAACGAGAGAGTTTTACCTGTGTGTTGTGAGGGTGTGGGGAGTTTGAGGGATCCGTTAGACAGGGAGGGAATGTGGGAGGAGGGAAGGGAACCGGAACGAGGAGTGTGAGAGGACAGAATGGAGGACTTTGTCAACGAAGAGGAGGAGGAAGAGGCAGAGGAAGGGTTAATGGGATTAGTTGCATCTGAGTTTTGTGCAGACTGGCAGCTGCCTTTAGTAGAGCTAGGATAAAAAGCAGGGATTTTAGAGATGGGTATAGCAGGGGAAGTAGTTTTATGATCCCCTCCCACTCTTTTAGCACTTCCGTTAGCCTGCAAACAGAGATGCCAAAACAGATACTGGTTGTCAAAAAAGAAATCTGGTCAAATTATACATATAGAGGCAAGGCGATGTTAAAAAAAACTACAGTTATCCACAAAGAAACACACTATGACTACACAAATATTATTAAGACACAACTAAAAGACATCAGAAACAACATGTACAGAAGCTTTGTTTTCACTAGGTTACATAAAAGGTGAGACTCACTAAACTGAGAGACATGTTACTAAGACACAGTTAGATCTGCAATGGCAGACTGGAACGCCATCTTTACAGCGTGTGTTAGAGGGATTGTTAGGCCTTGTTAATGGGCTGTAGGGGGAAATTTATAAAGCAGAGGTGCATAGGAAGGCTGGAATTAGATAACAGGGTTAGGCGTTTGAAGAGTGAGAGCAGACTGGGGAAATGTGGGGCAGTATTCCACTGAAACTGACGGTGCAAGATGGTGAGTTGTGGCGAGGTCTTGAGGGTAAGGAAACATATCACCGTGAGTAGGTTAAGAAGCTATGCAGTAATGTGGGGTTTGAGCAGAGGTGCATTGTGAGAAGGAAGGTGCATAGCCAAAAAGTCAGTTAGGTTTGTATTTTAACATAGCCATAAGCATCCTGGGATTTGGCAACACCGTCTAGGAACTCAGCTGTGATGGGAACCGGAGATGGGATGACAACTCAGACGATGACAGGATAGGATTCCACTTTTCTTTGTCTTTTTTCCATTTTTTTTGTTTAGTCACCAACACAGTGAAAACCATGAGCAGCGTGGACATGCAAAAGCATACAGTACAGTGATGTTATGGGGTAACAGTCAAGAGTCAAGCATGCCTTGTTGTCAGAGCAGGCTCGAGAGAAACATTAACAGATCCATAGTCGCCACCATAGCGACTTTATTTTTTTTTTTTTTACAAAACACATGAAACCTCACAGCTTTGGTAGTCTTATTTTTCTTAATAATACATGCCTCATGTTTTCAATCCCTATGTTTGTTTTCTCTAGTCCTTGGTAAGGCCCTACAGTAAAACTACCTGTCGGAACTGCCTTTGAGCGTCCTGCAGTTTTTGCTGTTTTGCTGCTTTGTCAGTAGTACCCGGCGTCTGCCTGGACTTCGCAGACAAAGGGATGGGCATCCGACTAGTAGGGGAAACGACACTGGTGTTCTGCAAGGGGATCCAAACGAAAAACAAAACAAGAAATAAAACAAAAGAAAGAAAAAAACACACACCATATAGGAAGTATGAAAAATCAAGGCACAGGTAAAAGAACCTCAATTCAACACCTCAACGATCAACCCCAGTGAAACATCATGCACAACTCTTAAAGTCAATACACAGTGGTACATGCAGTCAAGATTAGGGAAGAGCTTAATCATCATGAGTGTGTCTTTGATGAAGAGTTTGCCACTTGCTGAAAACCTCAGAGTTTTAGCAATGAGCTGAAGGAGAAATAAGGTAGCCAGGAACCCAACAAAATGCCACCCCCAATCATGTCACCATGATTTCACAGAGGGAGAAAGCTACGGGGGACATTTCCAACATTTCCAAGCACCTGTGGAGTGGATTAATGATGTTGTAATTTCAGTGGTTAGGATTGGAGTGAAAAAGAAGGACCCAAAGCCTCCCGGAGGAACAAGAGCTAGAGAGAGACCTGTTGTACAGTGATGGGGTCACTGGGGACAGTGGTGTTGGTGGTGGTGGTGGTAGGGATAACTACAGGGCGAGGAAGGAGTTGAGGTTTAGTCTTCTTCAGCAATAAATCTTTGCTGGGTACCTTAGGGCCTGACCCTCTGGAGGCAGGGAGAGAGGAAGATCTCTTCAGCCCTACTCCTTCTGGGCCTTTCCCATTCCCTGCTCTAGCTTCCTCTGTGCAGACTGGCTCCCCAGGGGTGTGTGGTCCCATTTCACTGATAGTGGTCTCCAGCTGCTTAATGGTCTGCTCAAGGCTGTCCAGAGTCTTGTAGGTATTCTTCCGGATCTCATTTGTCCTGACAAGTGAGTCAGAGTTCTGCCTCTTCAGGGCGGTGGAGCCTGTTGCCTTGGATGTGTCTGCAAAGGATTTTGAGCGTGCAATCTCAAATCTCTTGGCTTCTTTGTGCTGCCTGATGGTGCCATCGTATTCCTCCTCGTCTTCATACACAACAACCTGTAAAGTCTTCTTGCCTGACTTGGTGCCTGTGCGAATCGCCTGGGTCAGAGCCGCTAGCTGTTTCTTAGGGAACTTAAACTTAAACTTCTTCTTGCCATCCTGCTTGGCGTCACCATTTGGGTCTAAATTCCCTCCACTGTCTGTCAGCTCAGAGATCGAAGATGAAGATGAGGATGATAAGCTAACGTGGTCTGCAGCGACCTGTGATGAACTGCCCTTTTTGCAATCAGCCAGCTCAGTCCCTCCAGCTTTTACCTGCAGCTCACCACTCCTCTCTGTGTCTGACTCCTCACTCTCCTCCTCAATGCGCTCCTCCGACAGCATCCTATCCAGTTCCTCCTCACATTCAAAGATGGTGGACAGGCGCTTGTAAGCTGAACGGATGTCCATGGGCTCATCAAAAATAATGATGACGGGCTTCTTGGTGAAGCCATTATCGTGTGGCGCAGTGGGATCCACATTGGTGTTCCCTCGGTTAGTGGCGTTACCTACAGTAAAAGTCTGGACACTTCCTTTCTTGGCATTGACCAGTTCCTGGTACTCGCCACAGGACAGAGCCTGCACTTTGGTATTAGTGATCATAAATGCTATGTTGTCGGGAGGTGGAGGTGCCTCTTCTCCAGGTAAGTCAGGACTAAGACTAGCCTCCTCATTACCGTCCTCAAAGTTAACTTTAGGTGAATCACTTTCCTCACTAGCAGCCTTTTTTGGTGGAGCAACATAACCTTTAGGTACCTCTTTTATGGTACTGGTTGTTGGGGTTGCCACAGGCTCAGGTATTATATTCTTACTAGAAGAAGCATGTTGCTGGATGACTTTACTTTTCTTTTCAGTGTTAATTTTGTTGAGGATTTTTCCCTTCTCCATTTCTGCACTCGTCTTCAAGGACTCAGAGCGTTTAATGTGCTTCTTTGGAAGTTTCAATCCTTTCAGTCCCACAGGCTTAGGTGATATAGGTGGAGGTGTTACAGGTGGGGGTGATTTGGGTGGTGGAGACACTGATTGCTGCTGCTGCTGTTGCTGCTCCTGCTGGCTTGGACAATTGTCATTAACATTGACATTTGACACCTGTGATGGTGGCTGTGTGGGCACTCTGTGTTCGGGGGTTTCCTCCATTCCTGATGTTGGTGGATGCTCTTTTGGAATCTGGCCAGTCACATAGTATATGACCTGAGAAATAAAGATGTAGCTGTTTAAAACCTCTCAAAATCTAGAACATACTACTTTCCTATATTATATATTAATATAATGTTATTAATTGAAAGTCATGCATACCCCTTGGCTCTGTCGGACAGTAGTATTCCCATTTTCATCTGTGTCTGGGTCTTTATCTTCTCGACTGGGCTCTGAGCTCTGCTAGAACAGTTTGTGAGGGAATAATATTACTCTGCAACTGGTTTATGTGCAGTTGCTGTGGATGAACTGCATTCACATGCATTATTGCAGTAGCATCCACAGTATCAACACTGCATTTGGCAATTACTTTCTAGATGGCAACAGCTAAATATTTACCGTATGTGCTGCTCAGACTGGCTTGACTTTCATACCATGACATCACTTTTACACGCTGTCCTGATATTAAATGCTTATCAAAATGCATGCAGGGAAATTTGATATATATTACTATTTCAAAGCTACAGACTACAAGCCATTTTAATTTACAACTGCCAAATCAGCTACTTTTTGATGGCTAAACCCGGTCTGTTCAGTGTCTTGCCACCTCTCCTGTTGATAATACAGCAATTAAGTTTACTTTTTTATATTTTTCATTTAACTGTCTCTCCTTATGTTAGCATTTAAACATCTTGTTTTGTTCATACAGTATACAATGGTATGTAGACAAATCGCTTCTCACACTACACTTCTTACACTACTCTTGTGCTGGTTATATAGGTGTAAAGCTGGGAAAGGTGTGCAAAGACAAGGAAAAACAGAAAAGTAATTCCTCAGAAAAGTGGAAGTGGGGGAGAGTAGCATGCAAAGTGCCCAGACTGACCTCTAGTGAACCAAGTCTGCAAAAACAGGTTGTGTCTACAACATAAATTTTAATTATTTCTTTCGTCAATCATTTAAAAAAAAATTCTTCTGTTGATTTTGTATGAGGACATGCAATTAAAGAAAGACACAAGACGATTTAATTGCCTGCAGAATACAGTGCCGAGGTCTTTATTGATTTGAAGGAAAAGACAAGTGATAATTATATCAGTGGCAGAACACATCATTGTCTGGTCCAGATGGCCAAAAGACACAGCATCTTTTCAGAGGCTTCATTTTATGCAGACTTAATCCTGAAAAAATATCCAAGCTGTGATATTCAGCAGAATCACAGGAGGGAAGGAAACTGAGGCAGCAAGGAAAGGAGCTTTTTGGAAGTAGCTGTTACAGGTTTCTCTCGAGCCAAAGCAAGGGTGCAAAAGTTGTAGAAGGGTTAAGACACAGCCATCGATTGTATCAGACAGTTGGCAGAGGCAGGCAGTTAGCTTGGTAGCTGCACGGCGATGTGTATTTTACCTTTTTCTCTTTAAGGGGCAATAAGGCCCCCGGTCTTAGTTCTCTGATTTGCGGTTCAATTCGAGTGGTGGGTTCTACCACATTTTTCACCCCTATATCCTTAACTGTGCACTTCTGGAAAACCTGAAAAGTGGAGAAAAGTGAAGGGGAAATGGGGACAAGGATTTTGAGGAGGGAAGAAGTTTGAGTAGCCGCACCTTTGACGTAGTTGTAAAATCGCACAAGTGACAAAGTTAGAATGAAAGCCAAGGAGTTTGGCAGCTGTCAGTGGTCTTCCTTTGCCACTTCTGAGAAAGTCAACCACCGTAGGAAGAAATGATAGGCAACCCACACCGCAGAAATCAGAAAAATCCAGCTGACGTTACACCTTTTTATTGTTTTTGTTTACATGTTTGAGGGAATGTGTTTGTGAGTGCCTGCATGTACATATGCATCTAACCTGGAGCTCTGCCATGATCTTGTCCCCTTCATCCTCCTCTTCTCCGGTAACAGAAGCAGTGATAGGGGGAGGGGTGGCTGGCTTCAGCTTGGTCTCCGGTGGAACCTTGGAGGGCTTGGGTTGGGCAGTGGGGGATGGAGCGTCCTCTTCACCCTCCTGTTGAATTGATGAGAATGAAATATATTAGTTATTACTTTTCCAAGCCATACACCAACAAAACAATATTATACAAAGGTCACAGTAACAAAGAGACAGTTAGAGTTAGATGAGCAGATCAACATCACTCTCATGTCTGAGTGCAAAGTATGGAGCAACAACCACAGGGAGATTAGGGCTAGCTTATTTTAGTTTAGTTTACCATAAAGACAAAATAAAAAAATATGCTTTCCAACATCTCTAAAGCTGACCTGTAAAATTGCAACATGTCTTAGCCTTGTCTGTATGTGTGCAATAAATGTGCGGGTGTGCAAATTTCTTAACGTTGGAGAGAGCCAGGCTAGCTGTTTTCCCTATTTTTCCAGTATTTGTGAATAGCTAAGCGAATCCCCCCCAGGCGCTTGCTCCATATGCGTCGTGAATGGGATTGATCTGCCAAACTCATAGCAAGAAAACAAAATCAGCACTTTTCCTCAAATTTTTGACTACTTTTTTAAAGAAACTGTTATTAAGTATATACATAGGTTAAAAGAGCTCCACAATTACCAATATGTTTTTGGAGTTTTTACACACAGATAAACTCCCAAACAGTAGAAACATAAAAATGCCATAAAAGTTTGAAACCAAAAATTGTAAATAGTTATTCCCTTTTTATTTCAAGGTCTCAAAAATGAGAGTTACAAGCTGCTCTGCTGTTTGAGTACATTTCACCAGACAACCTCCTATCAGACTGACCTGAGCCGAGACGGATTCCTTCCTGCTGGTGTAGACCACCTCACCAGAGCGCGTAGTGGTCATGCCTGAGCTCGAGCTGGCGTAAGTCTTCCTTGGAGGAGGTGGTGGTGGGGACTTGCTGGGCTTTTCAGACCCCTGCTTGGCAACACCGTCAGTAGGGGCTGGCCTGTTGGCAGTCTTGAAGGGTCTCTCCAGTGCAGGTTTGGCTGGTTTCTCCAACACAGGCTTTGGGAGTTTCTCAGGACCCTTCTTGGCTAGAAGCGCAGACTGGGGCTCTTCTTTCATACAAACAAGCAGAGATTAAGTTATATGGGAGAATATGCTTTAAAATGTGTTCATACAGCAATAAAATAATATATACCCACATTTGTGTCTTAAAATTACATTTGTGTTAGATTTGTACCTGATGGTGACTGCACAGGGTTGTGGATTTCTGCTTGTTCTCCAGTGGCAGCAGGGGGCAATGCTGGGTTCTCTTCTACCTCTAGACTGGGAATGCCCTTCATCATGTTGGCCTGGGCCTCGAGGAGGATTTTCTCAAACTCTTTTCCATCATAATGCCCCATGTTTTGCCTCCTCTCTTCCCACTCCTTCTCTGCTGCCTAAAGGGTGAAAAAAAGGTTCTAAATAATTAACTACATCTTACAGTGCAAAATAATGCAATTCTGAGTAATTGAGTTGATGCTGATGAGAGCAACTGAATATCACCACAACTTTACTATGTTGGATAAAAAAATCAAGGTGACTAAGCATACCTTTATGGACATAGCTCTGTTTTTGCTCTTGTCCTGGCTATTCTGGAGTTCCTCTATGACAAGACCCTGGTTGGCAGAGCCATTGCCATTTTTCAGTACGTTCTCCTGTGTCTTCTTTTGACGGGCGGGACTCGGTGGATCTGAGCCTGCACCCTTGGGAGATTCCCGGCCTTTGGGACTGGGGATGTGAGAGGGGCTGGGGGTGAGCGGTGGACTGGGCTGAGCTGTCAAGGCTGCAGACTGCTGGGACTGCTGGATGTGGACCGGTGAGCTCTGGACATGATGGATTACCACTGGAGAGGAAGGCATCACTTCTGATCTGATGGTGGAGCTCTGGGGCTCTAGTGGTGCTGATGTAGAGCCAGGCTGGACTGGTCCTGGAGGAGCTTCTGCAGGGGCTTCTGCTGCTACTGTCGATGGGCTGTTGTCCACTGGGACATTAGCAGAATGATCAGGTCCTTTCTGAGGGCCTTCAGTTGCACATCTGCAGAGAGGAGGGACACAGTATGTCATACAAACATAACATTATTACTACACTAGGTCACTTATAAACTACAACAGTGTTTTTGATCAATACCTAACACTGATAGAAATCCATTTTACAACCAAAAGTTGTATTTATGGTAATTTTGACATCCAGATTGAAAATACATCAAACCCTATATTTAAGTGGGCGAACAATGTTGATTTATTCTGACATGAGGAGTAAAAACACCATGATCACCACAAACAGCTATGATGGAATGTCTTTTCCACGGTTTGGCCAATTTTTTTTTTCGGTAAGAGACAAGAAAGTCATGGAGGGAGAGCGAGAGAAAAATCTAAAGTGAATTTGGTATCTGTGACATATTAAAATGGAAATGATGTGCAGCAGTGTCCACCAAATTAATTCACTTATCGGTTCAGTGAAGGCGATGGAAGTAAATCAAGCTAGACGCCACACTCCTGTCCACATGGAATGACCTCTTTGATGGGATGAAGGCAGCCTTGCCAGTATAATCAAATGGCACAATCTCCCACATCACAGATCCCTGTGAGATGCTCTGCAGAGTGCTTTTTGTTTTTATCTTCAATTCCCTCTCTCACTCTCAGCCCCCATACCCCAGCACCTCTTCTCCTGATCCCTGCTTTATCTCCACGGACATTTTTCCCTGCATCTTTCCTCTACCTTCTCAGACTGCTGAGTGTATCAGTCAGGCTCTTGACCCTTTTCAGCATGCTGTCCAGTTTATGAGGCTCCTCCTTCAAGAACTTGACAGCTTCCACTTCCACCCTGAGCACAGCCCGCATTCTGGTTTGTAGGGCTGGGAACTCTCCTGAGGAAACAGAGAAACATGTGCACATTTTGTAAACAGCTATTATTGAATATTTTTGACCGATATAGCTGCCTACACTGTTATTTCTGATAGCCTCAGGCTAACATTTAGACTGTTATGGCACTACAGCTCTTCTGAGAAACTCATACTAATAAAGTATGTGCCCACCTACCGTGCAATAAGATACATTACTATTTTGAAAAAGTTATTCAGAAATACCTTGATTGAACAATACAATAACTACATAGCCTCTGAGAAGATTGTCTAGCTTTATGGTAGGTTTTAGACATAAGGGTCTGGTCTTTAAGTCTGGAACATCCATCATATCAGCAGTAAATCACATGACTGGCTGGGCAATAACTTAATATTATCACTTATCGACTATCAGATCAATTCCATAGTGGTGATATGATTTACCTTTTATACAGTTCTCCTTAAGTTATTGTCCCAATTAATGATGAGGGGGAAACTATAATATAAAACTAGCATAATTAGTTAGTCTTTGTTGTATCAAGAATTTGGTCTCATTTAATCCATAATAGTGGAAAACAGTTTAATGCTTTGAACATCAGCTGAATTATTTCACTGTGTCTTTGGATACAACAGACTTCTCATGATATACAGTATATTGTTATTGAAAATAACATAGAAAATTATTTCAATCATATTGCCCAGCCCTACTGGTTTATATCCAGTATTTAACAAGAGGCCAGTGCCAGCCTGATATCAGTCTGTCATATAAATATAATATCCCTTAGAAGAACTATAGGACCAAATACTTTCTTGTAGGTCACCTACAAAACTTAGGTAAAAACAGTAAGGAACAGAACACAACATTGTTCCCAGTGTTGAGAATTTTATCTGTTGTCTTACCTTTGAGCCCTGCCAGAGATTCTCCCACCTTCCTCAGAGTCACCGCTCCCTCCTCCACGTCCTTCAGGGTCACTCCTCTGTGTGTTGCTGCCGAGTCTTTCTGTAGAGAGACTACATACTGCTCCAGCTCACTGCAGAGAGGACAAAGAATGTAAAGTTCAGGGAGAGAATCCAGTTTTCCTTCTAACTTTGACAAATATAAAGTACATACAACAGCTGAAATGAAAAATAAATGGAAGCTCATGATCAAGTGTTTTAATGTATATACTGTATGTTATTCCATTGTAGGACTGTCTGTATCTGTTATACTACATGGGGACTATTTGATTAGCAGGAAGACAGAAGAATAGACAGATTTTCACAGTACTATTAGCATTTTATTTACTCTTCACAAACACCAGGGGGCAGGACACAATCATTTATCTTAAAGCTCCTACAGTGATACTGAAAAAGGTGAGAGCAAATGCTGGGACATTATCCATAAAAATTACATCATATGTAAAATAGGAATAAAAAACTGAGCGTAAACATTTCCACTATGCAGTTCACTTTCCTGTCTACATTAGATTGCTTAGTCTACATTGGATTTGTCTCATCCCAAAACCACAAATGTTGACACTCTGAATGAGAGTTTATTCGTGACAGAGCACTTCCTCACATAGAAAACATATTACGCCACTTCACAGCCATCCCCAGTGCTCGGGGAAAATGGCTACTCCGTGGGGAAATGTGCCAAATGATAACATTGTGTGCTGTGTTGGATTGCATGAGAGGGACTCAAGCGGTGTTTCATTGTGGCCAGCCACCCTTGAGAAACACTCTTTTATAGAACTCCCCTAAAGGGAGTAGGGAAGGCAATAAGGAGACAGTGTGTTAAATGCCTCACTATGCCAAGGCCTGTTGGTAATAGGAATGATAATGGGAAATTCCAGCTGACGACAAAGGAAACTGATTTTCCTTTTTTATTAAGCCTCCATCAGACAAAAACAGATAGAGTACGTCTCCATAATGTACACCTCTGTTTGTCAAAGTTTAAGAGGCAGCCTTTACAGATACCCTAACGAAGTAATTGAGACAACATTTGTGTGAGGAACAATCATGCACATTTCATACTCTCTTTCATAAACTATAAATTACTGTAAACTTTACAGTTTGGTATCCAAAGCAGCATGTGACTTAAGATGAGAAGTTTTACACAAATTTACACATTGTGCCCTTATAGGTTACGCCAGATTTAGTTCTCCTCTTGAGGGGGCAGTGGTTTTCACACCACATTCTCCCACTGGTCTTAAAGCCAAGAAACCCTAATTACCAAGTCTTATTTAAAGCACCAACAGCCGTGTTTTGCTGACTCACAACTGGCTGGATACCAAGGGTAACAGAGAGTTTAATCCACTCACTTCCGCCTGTTCATTTCCCAGTTTTCATGAACTGCTATTGTTATGTTTATTTGAATATATGTTCAGCACTGTGTAGCAAGACAACACTGATTGACCTTGCCTGTAAACATCCAAATAAAAAGGATTCAAATACTGCTCCCTGTTGGCAACATGAGGCAGGTGAATTAAAATAAGAGCAGGGTAGCGAGTAGTTACTCCACAGTTGGGTTCATTGTTGAAGTCTGGTGTCTCTGAGAGGCAGGCACTGCTTGCCTGTATAAACCTGTGTAATTTGGAGGGCGTTGGCTTGTAAAAGACTTTCAGACTGAACAGCATAGGTGAGCTGATAAAGATGGAGCCTATGGGATTTCCTATAAATGTAAGCACCTTGACTGGAACTGCATGGTGGGTGCACACTAAATCATCTCTAACACTTGTGCAAAACTCTCATGAAAGGATTAAAATCCATAACAATGAACATCCAGTAATGAATGCAAACAACCACATTGGTCCAGACTATATAAAACACAAAAACTGTTTTGGAAATAAATCAATGAATTTGAGCAACCTTACCTGAGTTGTGTGAGGACACGCTCCTCCAGGCCCAAGTACTTGTGTCTGTCCTCTTCTACCAAAGTTCTCTGCCTCTGGACAGGGTCTTCCAGACCCCGCATGGCCTCTGCAAGTTTAACACTGATTTCCTGCTCTGCCCGCTTCAGATGGACTCGTAATGCCTCCTGGTTCTGGAGCTGCACAGTCGGAATGAGATATTAAATGACTTGAACTAGCAGATCAGCATACCAAGCTGTAGTAGATAGAAAGAGGTCTTGCCTGGAGCTGTCTCATCTGATGGAGTTGCATCCTGAGGTCAGATACATTCTTCCTGAACTGCAGGAGGTTGGCTTTGAGAGGAACTGAGCCCTTGTCTGATGGAGTTGCACTGTTCTTAGGAGCCAAGACTGGGGAACTACCTGTTTTTGGGAGGGACAAAGTTATAGCTTGTTTCCGTAAGAACACTTCACTGTATTATTGCTCTTGCCATTACACTAAAGCAGAGGTTACACTTAAAATTGCCTAATAAGCACACAAAAATAAAAATGTAGTTACTCCCTTAAAGGGAGAACACATTGTTGTTCTTTCCCAAAACCCATCCTGTCTGACTTTACTCGACTAATTACTGGTTAGATTGTACATGTTTGCAAACACATTTTCTCTAGCAACAAAATGGTCTGACGTAATGTTCCTAATGTGTAGTAATAATTGCCTGAGCTCTCTGTGGCTGTCTTTTCCCCTGCACAACAAGCACAGATATACTGGAACTCATATTGGTTGCACCTCTGTCAACTGATTTCAGCATTTCAGTCACCGCAAGAGACCTTGAAACCATGGAAACCAAGGGATCTAATATTTGTGGTTTGGGTGATAGTCCCAATGGCCAACAACAAATAATAATTGAATTCAATCCTTTCAGAAACTTCAGCATGAGTTTTGACTCTAATGACCTTAGTGTTAGTTAATAAAAGGATCCAATCCATGTTCACACAGAGTGGGCTTCAACATTTTCAACAACGGTTGGTTCTCTCAAATTTCAAAAACATTTGTCACTTACCCCTGAGAACAAGCTTTAACAGTTTTCTTATGGACTATTTTTTTTGGTTGAAAACAGATACACAGTCTAAAAAGACATGTTGAATTATTTTTATTTCATTTTTCAATCTTGTGTGCACCATAAATATAATGTAATTTGCCTCAGTTGTTTTGGGTTTGAGGCAACAATCTCAAAGACGAATATCTCAAAACGTGGGGAAAATAAAACCCAATCTATGTGCTTGGCTAGGTAGGTAGGCTAGAAGTGAGTGATCAAATATTTGTTTTGTAATGTCGAAGAACCGATCTTGTGAACTATGAGGCCCATTAACGAAAGTAGTGTCTCTGACTGGGAGTTACACAATAGGTCAGGGAATGTTCACAGTGCACTCTAAGCTCCCTTAACACAGAGACTCACCCTGTGTTGGGGTAGTCAAATAACAAACTTTTGTCTTCATAATCCCAAAAATCTGTTTCTTACATACTCCCTGACAGCAGCCTAGACCTGAAGAGCAGGTTACAATGTAAACTGCTGGTAGATCATGGTAGTTTCAAGCCTTAGGGACACAATGTCCATCAAAAGAAGTGCAGGATGTGAGGTGACAATGAAGAGGCCTTTGAGATATGGCAAAAAAGTGCTTGATGTAGAGACAGTCTGGCCCACACTGTAACTTTTCTGATGTTTTGGAGATTCACTCACACACAACATGACAAGTTAATCTCTGTAAAAGCTACATATGAAATGTGTCAGGAGACATTAGATTAGCTCTCAGGATGCATGAATGTTGTGTTTTCTCTCTGCCATTGGTGAGGTTCCAGTTCTTTTTATCAAACCAAGATCTTGCCACAGACTGCTGCAGAGTTGAGACTCAATCGCTGAATCATCTTGGCAGGCTTGAGAAGTAATAGTGTCTTGTTTTAAGTAGTGCTTTGTGTTAGCCCTGCTGGCTCTCGTCTCTTATCTCCAATTAAACTGGATGTAGGCTACGGGGGAAAGGATTGTCAGGAAATATGAACCGATGACAAGCAAAGAAGCCTGACTTTGTTTTCCCTCCCTCCAGCACTGCTCATTGCAGACTGTTGATTGACAGTGATGTGTGGGTTTGCCTGCACAAGACATTATGGGGCTAAAAGTCTTGTTTAGACACAAAAACCCCTTATGAAATGGAACAGAATAACCGTGATACCAACCTGAGCTATGTGCACTGTGGGCTGGAGATGATGTCTTCGGTGGTCTCTCACTGCTGCCGGAGAAAAATTCATAAGCAGGATTTTGATCATTAAAAAAATGGATTTTTGGGCATTTAATTCAGTATAAGTAAGAACAAACACACTACAACAAAGTATGATGGGAAAGGCGGACAAACTAGAGAGGTTAAAATGATGTTAATGATGTTAACAAGCTTCATCTGTGTTCAACATAGCATAGAGATATGCAAATTCACTGCAGTCAGAGACCTTTCAGACTAACTGTCAAGCAAACACTAATACAAGGTCTCCGGTCTCCACTCTATGTTAGAGAAGATCAAAATGCAAAGAGTTGAAATGCAGCCAGATAAACCATACATAGTGGCAATTTATCTAGAGAGCAAATGACTTCAATATCAGATTCACAGTCAAACCTATTTCCTCTTCACCAGATGCCATTTAACCTAAGAGTTTGATATGGCTATTTTAAAAGGGATCCTTTATCTTTCCCACGCTGGCTGGATAGTCACGCTTTTCATTTGAAACTCCATTTCCCCTGATACCTCACTCTGTCCTAAACTGTGATTGCTTACCTTAAAGGCTCCTTGGTGCCACTAGTGTTTGGCCCCTTTAAAAGTGCATGCTGAACAAGACCAGTCAAGCTGGCAATCTGTTGCTCCATAGCCTTCATTCGCACTCTGCAGAAACATCAGAAAATTCTACTTTCAACACTGAGGCCTATTGGAGATTAAAGCTGCCACTCTGGAGCAAATATGAGCTCAGAATGAAAATGGGAGGGCTGTAACACAATCATCAATTGTTTAAATGACCTGATATGAATCTTTTTGTTATTTCATTGGATTACGTTGTGGAGATTGTTTTGCAATTGATTTCCAGTTATGTACCGAGTAAATATTGACACTTGTCAAATAAGTAATTTCAGAATTACCACAACAGCACTTAACTCAGTCTTTTCACAAAGAAAGGACAACCCAAGACAAGAAAAGACCCCAAAGGTTGCTCAAATCATATTGTTTTTTTACATAAAAGTGGTGGTTGTTCAGAAGAAAATGAAACGACAATTCAACAACTAAACTACTTTAAGAAAGCCAAACACCAGAGGGTTAAGGAGGGGACCTTTTACTGAGATTGCTTGGTAAGCCTAGAGGTTGGAAAAGAGAAGAACTTTTGTTTTCAGTTGCCATCATTTATCTTGACGACGGATATGGGCCCAGCTGAGAACACAGGGGAGGTTGGGGTTTTAGCTGTGCTATAGACAGCAGACATGCACTATGTGAACACAACAATGCCTAACCTCAGTGTCATACAGTTTATTTCACATGTATTAATTCTACGACAGCTAGAGAGCACTGAGTGCTGTGGCTATGTTTATTTTGGAAGCAAAGTACAGTACTTTCCCATTCAAATTCCTACACTCATTTAACAGGTTCCCAGGGCATTCCTAATGGGGGTTTTAGGCTGCCCAGGTGGTCCAGACTGATCTGTTTGACTGATTGGTCCATTTCAAATACGTATTCAACCTGGTCAATATTTTCTTTGGTTTTCCTAGGTACGTGTATAACCTTTGTAACCTCCCTTTTAATGAGACCACGTTTGCCTGGCTAAGTGGCAAACATCCCCCTTACTCTCTATCTATGTTTATGTGCTCTCAGTCAGAGTGGACAAGCCTAACACCAGGTACCAAAATGTCTGCTGGATTATCCAAAGTGAATAGACTCTGCAGGGGGATTGTTGTTAAAACAATAGTCACAGAGTAATGGAAAAATATACGGTGGGTTAATGGGCTCTCCAGATACTATCCTGTTTCAGTGGTGGCAGCTATGTCTGGGTCTACACACTTTATAATAATCAACACTGTAAGCTCCAAAGTTTGAATAAGGACTGTGAAAACAATGGTGAGATAAGCAGAACTGGGTGTTTACACAAACCAAACTAATGCATAATCATTAGTCTGCTGCTCTTAATGTGCAGATGTTGACGCTCAAGACAGTGAGAGGGCGGGTTATATTATTGCCTTCAAGTCATGGATGATGAAACAGAGTCATAGCCAGGGACTGAAAACCAGCAGCTCATGGTTAGGTTGAAACTGGAATGCAGAGTTAGTTCATGCTCCCATGCAATGTCTTAATGCTAATTTTAACAATCTCACCAGCCTGCTGTCAGTAACTCTTTGTCCCCTGGTGCTTACCGTGTCTGATGGTCACTTGCAGGTGGGATGGGCCCCTGTAGGTGACCCTGGAGGTCTGTGACTACAGGTGATGCCATGTTGCTCCTGGGCTTGGTCCCTGTTACGTCCTCCTTCCTGAAGGACTGACGCACAGGAGAGCTTCTCTCCATGGGAACACCATGAGGTGGCACGCCAAGAGGAGGCCCACCATGGATGTCAATCATCCGTACCTCAGCCATCCGGTGAGGGGATGGGGGAGGAGTCTTGGAACCCAAAGTAGGCAGCTGGCTATTTCTGGACTTCTGCCGGTACAGAGAGGGGTGATCCATAGTGTCTGTGGGGCTGGGCCCGCCGTAAGAGCTTGTGGAGCGGATGGAGGCACGGTGAAATCCCCCTATGCTATGTTCTGGACCATCAAGCCCAGGGTTGGAGTGTGGTCCATGGGAAGACGTGATGCTCATTCTTCCCTCTTGGAGCAGGTATGGGTCTGCATACACCCCCTCATTTCCCCTGGATAGACTGTGGCTTTTACCACTCATGTCCTCATCTGGCTTGACATCCCGTCTCTCCAGGATAGCACTGGGACAGGGTGAGATGGAGCGGGCTGGAGTGTTGGCGTTAGACAGTCGGTCCCTTGGGATAGTAGCGCTGCCAGGTATAGAGCCCTGCCGTGGGCCGAATGGGATCCTGGAGGGGGATGGGGGCATTGAGTGGGGAGATGGTGGTAGTGCTCCCTGCATGGGGTGGAGTGGTGTGGGACCCATGGGGGGCTGCCTCAGAGGGTGCTGGCCATCACGACTGGCATGAACCATCTCGCTGTGCATCTGGGAAAGAATGAAGACATTTTGTGTATTGACAGACATAAAAACTGGAATCATTATTACCAAAAATAATGCATAAAACATTAAGAAAAAAAGTCCCTCAATTTAAGGATTGGTCAATAAACCAGACTGCATACATCTGCCTGCTTGAGAGCTTCAGCTACTGTTTATTTTGTATATATCCTGTATTTCTGGACTGAAGTTGCCCTTGAAACAAAAACATCCATCTAGCTCAGTTTACACTGTTGTTTTTCAAAGAAAATAGACTGTCAGCAGTTTTTCCAGAAGCAGAAAATAGTTACTTGCAAGGCTACTATCCACGGGCGGGTACACAGTACAGCATTTCACTCAATGTCCCGGGATGTCATACCCACAAGCTCCTATAAACAATATTACAATACATGAAAACAAGATTATTTCTTTGGATGGAAAGTCAGTAGTTTCTATAAATGTGTGGTGATTTACTTTTTAAGCTTTAAACAAACTCTATGAACACTGTGGCTTTCTAAAAAGAGTTTACATGTGCCCCTCTGGAGCTAGAAGGTAGTTGGTAGTCTATTTAAACAATCAGATAATCTGGTCTGCTGTTCTTTAGCCCAGCCACCCATAAAGGACTTTTGAAGGCTAATATGCAATAAACCTAAACTAGAGTGGCTTCCGGGTTAAAGGTTCAGTGTGTAAGATCTAGTGGCATCTAGTGGTGAGGGTTGTGAATTGCAACATTCTATCCAGCATACCACTGCCCAAGAGGGTACAACAACTACGGTGTCTGACACAACACAAAAGATGTCTCTTCTGAGACAGCAGAGAGTGGCCAGTCAAGAAATGAGGTTTCTTTAGGTAGATTTATTAAGAAATTATATTTACTTAATTATTCAGTAAAACCATATTGCGACTTTACCACTGACAGATAATATGGAAAATGTAAGCCAAGAGTGTGAAACACTGTCACTGTTTCTGCCCCTAAGTCCATTACAAACCATATATTAAATAAAGTTTATACAAGGAAACACATTAATTCTCTCTGTGATTATGGACCCTCGTCAAAACTACCTGGCAACAATAATATCTGGCCCACTGCCAGATTATGGTGCTTTAATAGTGGCAAAAAATATAAACAAATAAATCCTTTGATAGCTTTGCTTAAAAATAGATCTCAGTCATGATAGCAACAGTTACTCACATAATCACTTCCTCTTTAGTGTTTTTGCCTAAAAAATTAAAGTGCGAGAAAGCTTGTTTATTGCAATCTTCTATTTGAAGTTGAACTCAGTTTTTACTTTCTTTTAAAATTCTGAACGACGCTAAAAGAGTCTGTAGCCTGCTTGACACACCTCTGAAAGAGCCGTCAGAAAACGTGATTCCCCTGAATGTCCTCTGCCTGGAGATACTGGGG
>JAPMOB010021481.1:0-30292 GCA_029875015.1 Lepomis gibbosus | reverse complement strand
ACACACACACACACACACACACACACACACACACACACACACACACACACACACACACACACACACACACACACCTCCCTTTGGCCTAGGAGTACAAGAGTAAACATGACTTCAAAGACTCCTATGCCACCTTTTTTAAATGCTAGAGTTTAAAACGAAGTGCAGTTGTCCTGTTTACAATCATTTAGCATGTTGTCTGATTGATTAGTGAGACCTGTTTAATTGGGAATAAGAGAGAGGGAGCAGACTCACGGAAGGATGCAGGGGAACAATGAAAACATGAACACTGACACCATTAGTCACTTCTCCCCTGAGCCCTGCCACTTTTATTTTATTCTAAACTTACACTGCCAGTTGGATAAACATATTCTACACTTTAATGTGACACTGCATCATCTGCTAATTGTGTTTTTATTGAGTCATTCACAATAATTATCACCCATCCTTGAGACGTGAATGACACTGGTTGACTCAATTAAAAACGCAGTGCAAATTATGAGACATAATTGCTGCAGGCATCTTTTGCTTGCAGTTATTGTTTCAGTGTTATGTAAAGTAATTGATAATAGGTAATTATGCATGCAGGACTAATTACAAGGAATATAAAGTCACCTCCCACTCGATTAGTCAGTGTCTATCACAAGCACATCTTACTGTATTTCAAAAACAACTGTTTTTGGAGGATTGCTGCTGTAGTGTTCATTCATGGTAAGGTTTTAATTTCCTTTTACGTACATGTTTGTAGTCAGATAGTCTGGTGTAGTCAGCACTAGATAATCCTTTCTCAAATTCAAAACAGATACAAACAGATTTTTTTAAGTATTTCATTGTGAAATACAACAAATCAGATTTTTTTTCCACCATGTTCATATTGAAGTGATTAAAAAGACTCACTATAGAATGAAATAATGCAACACACCCGGGATCATAACCAAACTTTGAAAGTAATGAGTGCATACATGAAGAACAAATGTTTCGTGAGTCTTTTTTGACTGGCAAACTCGTTAAGTCTTAAATTCAATTATAAATAGCAATGAAATCCTACATCTCATATTATGAAGTTATGAAGTTATCAAGAGTTGGAACAGGAATCAGCAATGAATCTCTTGGATCTGCTTTACAAAACAAAGGCCTGGATTTTATAATTGTCAGCTCTTAGTCCATGTATATCTATACCATGGGCAATAATATTCCTAATATTTAAGTCTAATATTTAATCCTAATATTAGGAATATTAGGATTAAATATTACCTAATATTATCCTAATTTAATCCTAATATTTTATATTTAAGCCCTAATCATTGACTTGCATAAAAGTCGTGTTAACACCTATTCCTCCATTCACATCTGCAAACGTGAGCACAACCAATCACATCCTAATCCCTTGGCAGCTGCAGTTACCTTTCACACAAGGTTGGACTGCAATAACAGGAAAAAAAAATGCTAAACCAATTATGTAAAAAACAACAACAACCAACTAACATTAATAACAGGCACAGATTGCCTGACAACTCTGTGGATATATAGTGACATCAGATGGAAGTGTTCTCTACAGCCAGCTCTGTAGAATAACATCTGTAATGTGCATCTCTTGAATCCATCATAATGTGGAGCAGATGAAAAGCAAACCAGGGAAACGGTTGTGAATGACTACGTCACATCAGCAAAAAAAATAATTTTTCAGCCTACCATGTTTCTCCCCTAAAACAAATGTATTATGAATATATACACACTCAATAGGTCTATGACAAATGACGTACTTTCACTTCAAAATCAAACAAACTGAAATTAGAAATCAGTACATATTATATACAGTATTGTATACATTAATGTTCTCCGGTGTGAATTTTTGGCGTGTACTTACAATGTTACAAATGGTTGACATTTGTTACGTCAGCCACAAAAGCTGACAATGAACCTTCCATCCTGAGGAATTAAGATGTTTCCTCTAATAAGGCATGTCAATTTTTTTTTAATCGTTCTTTAAAAAATGAACAATTATGCACAATAGCTTCAATATCAATATTTTATCATATATTATATTTCCTAACACCAATAGAGAGGAGAATTAAAAATTCCATTTTAGGTTTGCACATATGTGAGGTCTTGACCATAATTGTAATGTTTGTCAATGGACATGCAGAGGTTTTTAAGTGTGCTATAGTATGCACAGTAAAGGTGGAGGCTGATTGTGGTAAGGACTACATATGGTTTGAACATTGTGGTCGGTTTCATTTGAAGAAAATACATTCCTCTGTATCATCTGTCTGAAAACGTATTGATAACTACACATTTCTACCACTTTCTCACAAAATGTCCCTGTGTTTTCAGGCGGTATCATATTAACATTATATTTAAAAAATATTTTTTCCCCTGTTTTCAGTTTTCTAGACTTCAGTAATCGCCATCTTATGGTGTTTGTTTTTTCTTTTCTACTTGCCGACCAGCAGGTGATAGTGATTTGAGTTGATTACTGTGTCTACAAGAAATGCCTGTTTTCTCTCTTAACATTTGCCTGAGGAAATGTAGACTCTTTAGAGTCTGTAGTAGACTCAACGTTTGACTCTTGTAGAGTCAAACGTTGCTCTGACAGGAGAATTAAACTATTTATTTGGAGCCTTGAAGTGTGCATACCATTCTCTGTGCCCTGCAATAATGAGAAGCTGCTATATGCTAATTTGATTTGGAACATGTTTCCAAGATTAAGTTAATACTCTCAGAACAGTTAAGACAGCCATTAAAATACATTGAAACCATTCTTTGCAAAACAGCTTGCCTTATTTTTATAGTGCTGTTTGTATTCACACAGTTATTATATACCATATTCTGATTAAATGGAGTTTCCTTTTATCCTTTTTTGACTTTCGGGAAAAAACATGGTTCTTTGCTGTTTTTGACATTCCACAAGGTGTAACGTTTCTTAATTTGCCATGTTCAACACTCAGTAAATGTTATAGTGTCATCTGACATATATGTTTACTTTAATAGTGAGCCAGGAGAACTGATTAATGTAGTTCATTACATACTTTGATACTTTCCCCTTTTCCTTAAGGCTATAGGATAGTCCAGCTGCGTGTCCATCCAATCGGACAGGCAATAAAAGCTGTGCAAAAATCCACAGATGTTTTAAGGAATATGTAGACAGGTAAATGCAGGATACAACCACCTAAGAGATCCTAGAAAACCTACAGCTGTTTTTTTCCCAGGAAGAACTACCCAGTGATTATTCAGGAAGTCGGTGTCTCCCATGCCCACATTTATGTCTGACCTTTCTCCTGGGCTTAGGTATTTCTTTGAGTTCAGCCGGTAGACTACTCATCCAGAATATTTTATTTTACTCGTTTGAAGTGAGAAAATGTAATTACATATTACCATATACATCTGTTTCTTATTGTTAAAGGTGAATCATATAAAATAATTTAAACCTCTGTCAATTAAACACTGAACCTAATTTCAAAAAGCTACGTTTTTCTCCAAAATGAATTTTTCTGCTTTAATGAACATCTCTCCACAATCTGCTTGTCCTGTCATCTCTTCTTCATTGGTGCTAAGAAAAGATACTTCTCATCACTGGCTAAGAAGAGGATCCAGGCAAAGTAATAAGTTAATTAGTTAGGGGAAGTAAACAGAGAGAATCAGGTACAGCTGCTTACACTGCTATGACACACTTTGATGTCTTATCTAGGTTGATCTGCTCTGACTAAGTAAGACAAAGCATTGTCTGTGACCCTTCTGATTTGTATCTGAGCATCACTATGATGGCTGACTTAATGTATGTACTGTATGCTTTTACGCGTTTCGTTGGTAATTGTATCATATACATCATAAATAATGAGTGGCATGACGAATGACGCATATGCTATACATAACAGTTACACAGTACAGCAAGATGATCATAAGCTGTGTATTTTACACCATGACTCAGCAAAGCATTACCCAGAATATGGTAATTTAATGTTCTTGTAGTCCGGGGTGACCTCAAGCCCAGATTTACCGATGTTGTTGTACATAAAAAGTGTGGGTTTCATTAAACGTGACGTGTTAATGAATCAACTATAGTCAGATTGTATCTGTAATTCGACGAATCTGAGAACTCCTGAGAAATTAAATGATAAAGTTCTCCCTGTAACTCTAAACATTTATTACCCGACTTCACATCTTGGATTGACTATTGCAATAAAATAATAGCGAGTGTTACAGGCTTGAGCCAGTTTTGCATATGTTTCAAATCATCGCAAAATGGTACTTTCCTGTCCAGCAAAACATGAATATACTATTTACTAGATACAAAAGACTGATCCAGAACAAGTCATTGTAACAAGAATGAACCTGCAGTCTACAAATATTATCAGCAAAATAAGACAGATAAAAAGAAGATAAGATTATTTTACTTTAGTTTACTTTATCATACTTGTTAAGCAGAATGGACTTTCTAAGTGTTACAGTATATTACTATGTAATTGATATTATCTGATTACTGTTACTGATGACACAAATGCATCATATTTTACAAATATAAAAATGACCAAGTGATAATTGTGAAATGTTACTTCACACGATAATTAGTAGTGAAAAGTGTAGCAAAGTGAAATCTGGTGGAAAAAACAGCAAACAATGCAAATACTCAGTAAAGTAAACAGTACAATAATTAAGTAAATGTACTTAGCTTAACTTTCTACCTCTTCGAACTGCAAAATAAGTAGGCCTACCTCTCAATCATAACAATAAAAGTTTGACTGGTAAAAGAGGAGCTCATAATTGTAACAAGGATAAATATTTTGAATTTTCACATTTCTCAACAACTCAAGGGATTTCTCTAAACTTAAAGAAATGTGACATTTTAGGACTTAAAAACAATGATAACCACAGCTGCAGCATTTTCAGGCTTTCTAGTTCAGGCGCTAGATGGTCACCACCGTGGCTGCGGCGTCACACAGGACCCTTAACGTACAACAACATGGCTGCCAGTAGTACGAAGTCGGTTTTGTTCGTTTGCTTGGGTAAGAGCCGTCAATTAAAAGCCTAAAAGCTCAGATAGAGTGTGGCTGTGGAAAACAAACAGCACACACGGCCAGTGTATTACTGTGAAGCATTTTAGAGGTTTATTTAGGCGCTGTTATTTACCCAAGAGAGCTGAGTTAGCTGAAGTGTTTCAGCTAACTCAGCCGCTCTGTTAAATGAATGAGTGCGATGCTGCGACCTGTCTGATATAACGTTAAACTTTTATCTAGAGCTAACGTTACTTCGCTTATGTTTAGCTAGTGTCCAGCCAGCTGTGACAGAAAACATCAGCAAAGTGTTCTGTAGAAACGCCAAGTATTGATACTTTGACGCTAGCGAGGAGTTTTGGTGAGAGCTTCCCGGAAATGTGTCAGTTTATGACGTCGCTCCTCGTTATGACCTGGTGGTCTGTAGTTGTTGGACCCGCATTTGGACACAGATAATGTAACCACTTTTGCACTAAGTTAATTGTATCATGCTATTTTGTTGTCAGATGTAGTTTTAGCTTGGTGTCTATGCTTGAAAACAATGTTTATTGAAATCTAGTGTGATACTTTTGGTAAATACCTTGAGTTTACAGTAAAACTGTTCCCAAACGAAATTAAAGAATTTTAAAAGTTTTTGTCATGTTGTTTCTGGCTTTGAACAGGGAATATTTGCAGATCCCCCATCGCTGAAGCAGTCTTCAGGAAGATGGCAACAGATGCTGGTGTTGTTGATAAGGTAACGTTTATTGTTAATTCATTAGTACATTAGAACACAGGTCATTAATTGCATTGGCCCTATTACATCTCCTGATGTTGAAATTGTTTTTTTTTATACTTACAAAGAGAGCTTTTCCTGAGGGAATGTCATTTAGCACAATTCTCAAGTTAGCAGAAACAGAAAGAAAGTACTGAGCACATAGAATCACTCAAATGACCAAACTACATTTGTTACAAATACTATGCACTGTAGGGGAGACTGGTATAGTTGCAACACTTTTTTGCCTCAGCAACTGCAACTAATTTTTTACAAAGTACCCACATTTGTTTACTACAAATGGCACCAATTCAGACTTCTACAAGAAAATTGATGTTAAATACATGTTATTCCTTTGTTACAACCTACCCAACCTACCCTACTGCCGGGATAGGTTGTAACAGCTAGACAAAAGAAGCAAAAATGGATGCCACACCATATGACATCCTTAAAAAACAGGTATAGTGAAATAAAATAATAATAAATAATAATAAAATAATAAAATGTTTCACTCTCTCTTTAACTAAACTACTGTGTGTGTGTGTGTGTGTGTGTGTGTGTGTGTGTGTGTGTGTGTGTGTGTGTGTGAACTTTTCACAAGCTGCCAGTATTCTTTTCTGCCCTCTCCACTGGTGGAGACTAAATAGGAAAGACTGTGTGCCAATACACACACAGCTTGTGAATGGGGAATACTGGCACCACTTTAAGCACAGGTCAAAGTGCTGACAAATGAATGCTGGTAACCCCGGAGTGCAGGCTTGGAAGACCCAGAGACTTGCATAGGGCACTCTGTAAAATTATTAAAATCAAGAAAGTCCTTACATGGGATTGTTGTAACACTTTTTAATGTGTTACAACCCACCCTACCCCCGTCAGCCACTGTTTAGCTAGCTGTATTAGCATAGTGGTTTGAAATTAATTGAAAAGAGAAAAATGCGTTGCCTAAGAAACGACAATTAAACAACAACAAAATATAGTCTTGGTCAAAAAATTTACATTCTTACCTCAAAATCATTTTTTTGTATATTCTGAATGTGTCTGTTTCCAGCCTTGACAACTACCATTCCTCACAGAATAGATAAATCACACAATAGATTTAAAGATTTTTAACACCTAGTTATTGATAGTATGGCAATATTCATACACGAAGTACTGGTTTGTTATTTAATGCTGCAGTTGAAATGGCAAATACAATAGGCTGATAAAAGATGTCTAAACTGGAGTAAAATAACTGGAGTGAAATAGGTCATCCTTATCAGGCCCAACAATACATAACAATGAAACATTTGTCCTAAATTCCACCTGTTGAGTTTCACTTCTAATCCTGTAAAAGCTGTACCATCTACCACATGCCTTTACGTGAGAGTATGAAGCATTCTTACCCTTTTATTGTTCCCCATGCTCTGCTTTGCCTAGTGGAGGATAGACAGTGCTGCCACCTCCACCTATGAGCTAGGAAAGTCTCCAGACCACCGTGGTCAAGCCTGTATGAAGAAACATGACGTGCCCATGAGGCACGTGGCCAGGCAGGTACGACCACCCACCTCTCCACTCTGTCTGTAGTTAGCACCCCCCTTTTTTTTCTGTGTTGTTGCAGTGGATCATAGACAGTGGTGCCACATCCGACTGGAATATAGGCAGCTCACCGGACGCCCGTGGTCTGGCCTGCCTAAGGAGGCATGGCATTGAGACGAGTCACAGGGCACGACAGGTACAACGAAATGTCCCGTGGCTCCTCTCACCATATTGATGTTTGTGTGTATTAATATGATGTTGGTAAGACGGTGCCTACTAGACACCAAGGTGCTGCTGATGCTTTGTGACTCAATGTATGACCAGCTTAATGGAGCTTTTTCTAGTTCAACACAGGCTCAATTTTTTTTTTGCTAATGCCTGGAATGCCAACAGATTTTAAAAACGTGGGATGCCACTGACATAACAACAGAATTAACTGATTTTAATATATTTTAATTGTAAGAACACACACACCAGACAATTCAGCCAAGACGCATGAAGAACACTTTCAAAGTGGTGGTTCTGGGGACTTGAGATCTCACAGAAACTCACGTGATCTAACGTGACTTCAGAAATAAACAAACATGGAGGCAGACTGTCGTCAGCTAGTTGCACTTGTGTGTGCTATGTTCTGC
Organism: Lepomis gibbosus; assembly: GCA_029875015.1. Lineage (NCBI taxonomy): Eukaryota > Metazoa > Chordata > Actinopteri > Centrarchiformes > Centrarchidae > Lepomis > Lepomis gibbosus. Next base: position 22,400 of record JAPMOB010021481.1, on the reverse strand, counting down.
AGAGAAAAACAAAAAAGAGGCTGAAACTGCGGATGAACTTGTGTCTGCAAAGAAGAAATCAAGGAAGGAATCATACAAGGTTTATACATTTTATGGCGCAGACAAATATACAACGTGTTGGTAACACTTCCTGGTCGGCTTGTTCTCATTGGCTGTTGGGTTTTTTTGCTCAGTATTCCATCGCTGTTCCATCACAGTACAGGAAATGATCCGAGTTTCCCTGATTTCAAATCGTACATACCAAAACATTTGATATTTACGACACGGCCTCTGATCTAGTCATTGACCTTTTTATGTTTATGTCTGTAAACCCTTCACACTGCATGATCATTTGGGCCGTTAATCTGTTCCAGTCATGCCATAGATCGAGAACGCCACCGCGATTGTTGGGAGAGGCAAATCAAGTTTTACTTGATGCCTCTGTCCAAACAAGCTCTTCCTTTGCAAATGGTGGAATAGAAAATCTGTTTCAGTTTTTCAGTGCCAGATTTTTACAATTTAGCCCTGTGTTTCATTAATGATTAACTGCTCCCTGCTTTAACACACCCACATCATCACAAATTATTAAAAACAAATTTAAACCCAGACTCGAGCTCTGGAAAAAATAACCCTGTGGAGAGACCAGGATCAGTTGTTAGTGTAATAAAATTAGTGTCCACAAAATTTATTAACTCCTTCTTATTTACCTGCAAAGTAAAATACCTTTACAGTGGGCACAGATAATTACTGGTGTTACACTAATACCTTAGTTCCCAACCCTTTTGGCCTATGACGCCTTAAAACAAAGCTTTGTTGTGAGTAGATTGTCTGTGTGTGATGGCCAGTTCATTTTGCCCCTACAGTAATAGGCTTTATAGAACTTCTGTCCCTTTCACACAGCTTAGACAATTTAATATTTATATAAGATAGGACATTATAATGGCACACATGGTGAAAGATATGAACTTATATCTGATATTAAAATGATAAGAACAGTATAAATGCCTCTTTGAACAATTATTCTTCACTCTTCTCTCAGTTACACGGTGTGCAGCAGGTTTAACATAAACCTCAATTACAGTGACCTCTTGTGACAGTTAGCTGAACTCTGCAGGACGCATCAGCTGGTTCAGATTCTGAGGACACAACAGGCTTTAAGAGATAATGTGACCCAGGAAAGACTTACTGGCAAGCTACTTATTTGTTTTTTATATGTTTTTTTGGTTTGTGTTGGGTTTATTGACTACAGAAGTATCACTAAATATTAAATTTCTGCAGTAAGTTTTTATTTCTAAGTGTTTTTTGTGTCCCTCTAGTTTATGTGCTAGTTGAGCTGTTTAAAATGTGCTTTTATTTTTAAGTGGCTTTCTACTTTTTTACATTTATTCCACCATTTTTCCCCAAATACACCAAGTAATGAAGTTCATTTTAAAGAATCATTTTTAAAGTCAAGATGGCAGCTTTTACCATTGTACAGGTTTTCTGACATGCATTTTGAGATAATAATGTTATTATCTTGGGAATATATTTTGTGTGTGTTTGGTTGTGAATCTGTTCACCAGGCCTGCGTCTATACTGCTGTGTATAATGATGGTGCCCTTTGTTGTGTATGAAATATTGATAGAGCCAATGTTTGTATCACCTCGCAGCATGTGTTTCAAATCTTGAAACAGGCCTGAAATTACACCAAGATGTTTGTCCATCCAGGGCCTTCAGGCCTTACGCTGTGCTAGCTTATCCTCAGCGCAACTCCTACTCCCCTGTGCCCTAAAAACACTTTTTTTATGTTTCCCTGAGAGAACTTCACCCTGCGCTTGAGTTCTGCCGTCTTGTTGGTTTGTCTGTCTGCAAACCATTCAGTCAGACACTCATCTAATCTCCTCAAAGTGGGGATGTGGAGGCTCAGTCCTTGGCTTAAACCCAGCCAAATCCACACAATGGACTTTGACAACCTTTTGCTCTTTCCTCTTTTCCTTTATCACCCTTTTCATTTCTATCACTTACTTTTGCTCCCACCCTTTATTTTTTCCTCCCCCCACCCCCAATTTTGTTACTCAGTGAACTTTGCTGACCTTCTGTCACTGCCAGTTTCCAAGCAGACAGGCCAAATGGTAGATGGTTTGGAGACCACGGTATCCCCACATAAACAAAAGTGTTTGTTTAATTAGGCAAACATGCTCCACAGTGAGCCATAAAAACCCATGTGAAGTGTTTAATGCCTCATGGGAACTTGCCAACCCATCATTAGATTTAAGAGAGCATAAATTTTTATTTCATACTCATCAATATGTTATCAGTGAGTCAACATTTAGATAAAATAAAGTGTTGGCAATGTTTTAAACTATGATACAATCCAGACACAGCCTAGGGTTGCTCTGTGTAGGCTGTCGTTTAAATGATTATTGGATGTAATATATTTTTTCTTTAATTCTTTAAATTTTGTATTTTTGACTTTTAACTTAGCGCTTCTGTATATTATGTTGTTGTTTAGATGGAGTAGTGAGTTATATAATTATATATTTTAAAAATGTAAAATATATAAATGAAATATACTAAATCTAAATATGCTATAACACTTAACTTTGTAAGCAGTATACATATAATATATTGTTTATAACAAACTATGTATTTAAATGCAGATATAAGAACATCTTTAAGTGTTTATTAATGCACAGTATTTGTCAACAATATATAATAATATAATAATTATAACTCCTCCTATGAAGACACATTTAATATTATTTTAAATGCTTTTGCTGCGGTCATTCAGTGTCTTTTTACACACCAGCCTCCACTTGAATGAATGCTCACAGGACCTGCAACCTAGGGTCAATTCAGAAGTCATTCGCTCTATGTTTTTCAGAATATGCTAATTCATCTATATCAACATCTATATCTCTAAGTCTTTCTTCAAACAATACCAAAATCAACACAGACATTCTGTAGATGAACGATATCGAGTGCTGCAAAGGGTTTTTAGATCGGTCAAACAGTGAGTCTGTAGTGATTTTCAGTATCTTGCTATAACTTTTAAAAGATGCACAACATTTTCTTTTTGGCTGAGTTTTGGATCAAATGACACCAAGATAATTTACAACACACCCAAAACCAGCAGAATGATGTGTGATTTTTTTTTCCAGAAATCTCACCAACATCTTGACAGTTGTAATCATTTGATGTTTAAACTGACAAAACCATCCAGAAAAACCACACGTGACGTCACTACTAACTACTAACTTGTGAGAAGGTGTGTGTCTCACCAGTAGCTCAGTCAGTAAGTCACCCACTCTGCTGATCGGAAGTTCCAGGTTTCAAATCCCCAGGTGACCGAGTCAGACTTGCTGACAGTGGGGTTGTTCAAATCATAGTGAGTCTAAGATCTATATTTCATTTGGATCCTTTGACACTTTATTCTTTTTTTCTTTTTTGCTAAAAGCTGTTTGTGCAGCTTATACTTTAAATCTTGGAAACACAAAATGTCGCAGGTTGGTTGAACATTTCACCCAGTAGTCAGGTACATATAATGACACTCTCTGATCTCAAGGCGAAAGTTTGCGTTCCTGCAGTTACCTTAAATTCCAAATTATCACTTTAATCTCTTAAGTAGTCTGCATCTGTTCTTCTCTTGTGAAAGTGTTAAATATTGCGTTTTTCACGACTTGCTTGGATCCCGATCATTGCCGGCTATATTTATTTTTGTAATTTAAACCTGTGCTTTTCCTAATGTGATGTGTCAGAATGTCTTCAACAAAAAAAGGGCTACCATTGATTAATTTCCCACAATTTTGCGATATCTCTTCATATCTTCTCAGGGCTTTATCTTTATCTTTCAAACTCGCTGAACTTGAACTATGCTATGTGGCGCTCCCTGCTTATTCGTCATTTATATTAACACCCTCCCAGCTTGCTCTCAGCCACATATCTCAGAAATCAAATCGAGGTTTCTATCAGCCACTGTTTCAGTTAAGTTCGCAAGGTAGGAGCAGAGCGATCAACAGCTTCTGTGATTTTTACTGCCACAGAACCTGTGTGAAAGTAAAGTGTGAGAGATTTTTTTTTTAAAAAGTCATCAGACCACCATGGCTACAACCAGACTAGGATTAAAAACATGGATTCAAAGCAGTCATAATAATTATCTGTTTATTGCTGTGGTGTTACATGAATGACCACAGCTGTCTCTGTGATTGAATGTGTCCCTCAACATCTGGATCATTGCAGGCATTTTATTCGTGCCTTGTTCTTATTCTTCTTGGCATCCATATAAATTTACTCTCAGAACACTTCAAAACTATTCAGGGGGCTGCCTGTTTTTTATTTCATCTCGTTCCATTAAATCATCCCGAAGCACAGTGAGCACTTTGCACAACACCCCTCCGCATGCTTACAGATGTGCAGCTTTCATAACCCAGTTTTCAGCATGTCCAGAATCAAGTTGTTATCCTTAAGATCGAAGCCCTTGTTGATTTGGCCACACTAGTGATTACCGTGCTAACAGCAAGTGCTGTTTAAAATTACATCAGAAACTCTGTGAGCTGCTATTTTGTCCAATATATAATATCATCAAAAAGTGCTTGTATGTCTGTTTATAGTGCAGCCAAAAAAACTCAAGTTCTTTTAACAAAGAAGTCAACAATAATCTGATTTCATGCTGCACAAGTTGAGAGAAGATTTCCACATAACAGCGGGGCACAGTAAAGTTGGTTGGTTAAGTCCTCATCTTACAGCTCGCTTTGGCTTCATGGTGTTTTATTACTCCCTTGCAAAATCTGAAAATGATACGTTGACAAAAACTGCTGAAAATGACTGTTTTATATAAACAGCTTTGATGAACAGTCACTGTTAGAGCTAACCGGGGTATACATTATGCTTCCTGTCCACGTTAGCGTCGTATGCACTGTTTACTGTAAATCCCTTGTGCATTTGAAGACAATAGGAGTCCAGTGCAGGAATGGTTTTCACTAACAGTGAAAACTTAAAAAACAGAATGTAATTCCTGAAAAAAATATAATCATAAATGGTATCAAAAACATTGTATGATTTCATGAAAATCTTAACGTTTCTAACATTAAGTGTGTATGACCAGACTGTCTTTATTGTTGTATTGGAAATGTTTCATTTTCACTGCATATGATTGAAGAACCAGAGAGAGGCTCTGCAGGTCATACTGTATTTCCACTATGAGCCAAAAGTAATATTTGTTTTGTCCTGCATTTCTCCCCAACTTCCAGGTGACCAAGGATGATTTCATGAACTTTGAGTACATTCTCTGCATGGATGAGAGCAATTTGAGGTACAGTTATTTCAGCTCACAGCATCAGTGTTTATTATTTCTCTGAATGTGGATTGCAGTTGGGCACACAGTCGCTGAAAACACTGGTGTCATGTGTTAAGTGTCCCGTCACACATATTAATGGGGGCCTGGGAGAAAAAGAAAAAAAACATTTGCCTTGAATGGGGTCAAACTAGGTTGTCCTACTAACTGTCTCCATAGTGATCTGTGCTACTACATCGCATGCACATGAAAATGGAGGTAACATTGAGCTATAACTAACGTGTAGGTGAATGCCTCCCCTTAATGAGCAATATCCTTTCTTAAGCTCTTTCCAGAGGTCAGTGGGAGGGATATTTTCTGATACTTTGAACGTTTAGGGATCATTTTGAGATCACATGCCTATGGCAGATCTGATCTGTAAGCAGCTTACTGAGTTCTTTGGATGCCTTGTCTTTGCTCTTTGGGCAGTTTTTCCTCCCCTTCCCTTTCTCTCCCACATTATTTTTTTCTCCACAAATGTTAAGCTGACGAGACTGAGAAAATGAGACCCTGTCCTAGACAAAAGGTACTCACTCCATGTGTAGTCTTCTTTTAACAGAACCCATCTCAAGTGTTTATTAATTGTTAGTCCACCCGTTTCAGTTTGATACTTAACAGGTTGAGGTTCAAGCTTATAACATTGTCTGTGAGTGCTTTTGGAAGAAGATAATCACATGGTAATCACTTTCTGCATTATTGGAAGTATTTTTAACATGACAGTTCTGCACATAGGAAAAAATAGACATCCCATCTCATACCTACATGGCAGACAAAACAATACTATATAACATAACTTTTATTCAATCTAAAAATGGTCCAGAGGTCAAAAGTTAAAACCTTCAAGTGTTTTCTTGTTCTGCTCTCCTGGAGTTACATGTTTTCTTTTGTCTTCACAGTGACTTGAACAGAAAAGCAAAGTTGGTGAAAAATGCCAAGGCACAGATTGAGCTTCTTGGTTCATATGACCCTCAGAAGCAGCTGATCATCAAAGATCCGTATTATGTAAGTATTCAAGTATATTCACTTTTAGAGATTATTCCTTGATCTTAATCATCCTCATATTGGGATGATGACATATTGAATATTACTGGTCACAAAACACAATGTTGGACATCTTTTATGTTATACTGAGGAGTGAACAAATGTCTTCATTTCATTATGAAACAGAGGGACTAAATAAACAATGTTATATTGTTTAAATATTGGAATAACAGCACTCATAATTTAACCATCTGCACTTGAGAACATTTTAAACTTCTGATCTTATTTTTCCCCTAGTCGTATAGCATTAAATATTCATTAACAAACAACAGTCAACTTTAAGTTTAAAAAACAAAACAAAAAACAACAACTTACTACTGAACAAAACTTATTGTGTTTCGTCAGGACTGAGTGGATGACCCCACAACGTCCATCACATTATGATTCAAATGTTGCTAAATTCTGATTGGTGCACAGAAGTACATGACATCACTTTTCTAAGCCATCCTTTTCAAATTAAGAACTCAGACAAAACAAGAAATACAGAAAATCTTTAATGTAAATTAAAAAAAAAAGAAGTTGTTCAGGTACGGTTCCACTGCTCAAATTAAGAAGCTGGTTGAGGAAATCGGTTTTCAGTGCCTTTTTACAACTAAACTTTAAACTGTTTCACGGTGAATGTAAACTGTCAATTTTGTTTGGAAAGAACACAGAAAAATGTCTTTTTTTTTCTTCAAATGGCTATGCACATGTTCAGAGTACTATATATCATAAGAGAAGGGTTTTATAGACATGAAAAATAGCCGGAAATGTTGCGCAGTGGAGACCACAGTTTTGGACAGAGCGTGTATATCTTCTGATGCACGTGGTAGTTGTGGAGAGAATTTACTCTCCATGGGGAGAGATGGGATATAGGCATGAGTTTCATGAAATAAACAGCCCCAAAACAAAGCAGAGTGGACTGCACCAGTAAAATGGCAGCAGTTCCTTGCTCACTAAAAATGTGCTATTTAAGCGTTCCAGCCCGTTACACACCACAATAAATCACTTTTACACAACGTATAGTGATGTCAAATTGATCAAATAACAGTAAACTTCTCTGTTTTCACTTTGCTTATTCACGCTCCATGGCTTACTCATCTGTTTTGTTCCTTACGTGCTTTGTCTTCTCTGAGAGGTCCTGCCAACTTATTTGGACATGGTTCATTGGCTGACTTTTATCTTCTTGAAGGTTATGAGTGAGAAAGGCAAGAACGGGAAGCAGTAAAGGTTGAGAACTGTTTGAAAGTTTGAGCAGTGATGATAAGTTGTCAATTTACATGTAAAGAAAAACTTTGGGGATCCTTGGGACACTCACACTTTTCATATTTTCAAAATAAAACAGTCATCACATTATTAGAGATGTGGCCGGAAGAAGAGGTTGTGGTTGACCACAATGGATGTAGTCAAGTATAGTAGTTTGTCCGAGATTTTGGCTATGAACATAACTTTCTTTGTTTGGTGATCCATGAGTGTAGCTCTTTTTTTGCCAAAAGAAGGCGTGAATGAATGCTGTTACCAATGCTGTGTGGTTTGGATAGTATTGGATTGTGGTCCCTCGCCAGGAACCACATAGCATGACAGCAAAGTGAGTAAAGGGGTGCAGGATAGTCACTGTAAATGTGTCCGGATAAATGTAGACTTACATTTTCTAGTCCGTTTACTGTGATTATAATATCAAGCTCAGCGTGGCTGAAGCACCAAAATGCCTTTCTTTATACTCTGCATTTTTACTGTGTTATTACTAGACATAATTGAGAGCTTATGTTCATAAGTTGCTGTTAAACAAGTTTAGCTTGAAAGCCCCAAATGACCTACATTTTTAATAGAATTCAATTACTTATCATGGCTGTCACTTAGATACGTACCTCTAGATCAATTAACTCAATTATTAAGTTTCGCCACCATCAAGTCAACATTTCAATTTGTCCAATACTTTGCAAAACTAACATTTCCTTCATCCTCAGCTGTATTTTTTATTGGTAACAGGCTAATCTAAGATGGTAAACAAGGTAAACATTGGACCTGCTAATCAGCATGTTAGCATTGCCAATGTGAGCATGGTAGCATGCTGAAGTTAGCATATAGCATGTAGCACTGCTGTGCCAGAGTACAGCATCTAAGAGCTCTCTGCATGGCTGTTGACTGTGGTTTTGTTAAAGAATCTTACAGCTATTTAAGTGCTACATGGCTGACAAAGTGTGTTTAGAATTGAAACAGTTAAACAATGAATGTAGTAGTCGATCAACAGAAAATAAATTGACATTTTTGAGAACTGATTCATCTGTGGAGGTGTTTTTTGTGAGTCGTACACTGGACTATGTAAAAAATCTTGAAATTCATTTGATTAAAATTTATAGTGGCAACTTTTATTATTTTAATTAAAAGGCGTGTCCGCGTGGTGGTTATTGATCAGCAACTGCTGTTTTTTCAGTGTTTGTCTCGTTTGTCCAGTGCCTCAGTTCACATTTGTGTTCATATCAGAGTAATCACAAAAACTTTTGTTAGCTAAGTTTTTTCCATAAAATATGTATCAAGAAGTCCAGCCACTTTGAACCGTCAAAACAAAACATGAAAAAAAAATGCTTTTGGCAATATATTTCTCCCTTAGGAAATTTGTGTTGCCAAATTTGAGTGTGGGTTCAAGATCACATTAAGTGTACAGTTGAAGCCAGTTGGCAGTCTGGGATCTTTTATCATATTTTTTCAAGCCACATCACGGAATGGGCCCTAGATATCTACAGCTGTAATGAGTATCAGATTATTTGAATTCTTTGCCACCAATTTTTAAATAAATCAAACAGATGTATTTAAAGATTATTTGATTTCTCATTTCTTTTATGTTCTATCTCTTAGGGGAGTGACGAGGACTTTGAGAAGGTGTACGAACAGTGTGTACGTTGCTGCAAAGCATTTCTGGAGGTGAACTCCTAACAAATTGTTGAATTTGTTGGATGAAAAATAAACCAAATATGCTTTGGCTCTGTAGCGCAAGCCCTCATCAATATAACTGTCTTGCACGTGTCACTGAAAGAACCAGATCACTTTGTTTCATTGTTGTAAATGTTATACAGACCACACATTGTGTACATTTATGAAGATGTTGTGTGGACACGTTTGAAGACTGTAACTTCAGGTGATTAATAAAATGGATAAATGAGTATGAATATTGGAAATTTGATTTTTCACAAAAATCATTCATCTTACATTGTGAATATGCTAAGGAATTTATATGAATGAAGGTATCCTGCAGATGATAATGCATGACTGGACATCTCTGAGGTTTACAGGTCAAAGGCCAACACTGGGGTCAAAGATAATGCCAAGCCTAAATGCAAGTCCTCCTCGATCTTTTGTTGGTTTTTAAGTTATTTTCTTGGCACTGTATTTGGTTTTGTTTGGTACTCAACTCATGTTATCTGATCTTACAGATATTAAGTAGCAAGTATATCTGATATTTAAAAACAAATATGAAAGCAAGATCATTTCTTTTGAATGTTACTCCTCTTTGTACGCACAAGTTAGTCTGCCGTGCACCAGTCACCACTTAAAACTTAATGGTGGTAATCCTATAAGGGAGGACTCGTCCGTGCCAATACATGTTACCACTCAGTGTGATTAATTTCCACACAGTAGAGTTAACATTGAAAAGGGGGCTGTAAATCATTAAACAAGGGTGGAACCAAATGTTAGATAAATCAGCTGTTGAGTGGATTGTTCACAATTTCTGAAGAATTTTGTTTTTTTGTTTTAGTTTCCTTGTATGTGTATTTGTGATAGTAGTAGGGCAGTAACTGTGAAGGAACTTGCATGTGAAGCAAATCTTAATTGAGGAAGGTTTCAAAAACGCAAGTTAGAAAATGTTTCTTTTGGACACAGCATGGTCCGGTCTGTTTTTTCGCATATTCCCGAAATGAAACGCATAACGCAAAGTAGTTCCCTAATACCAGGTATTAAATCTACAGCCTATAAAAAATCGCTCTGGCACAAGCAAATGATGGCTACAATGTTCAGAATACTTTGACATTTAAGGAAATACACTTATTAGCTTTAATGCCGAGAGCTAGATGAGAAGATTGATACCACTCTCTTTAAACTCTTTAAACACAAGATCACAAGACTACAATTTTTTTTAAATGATTTTCTGGGGGATTTCTTGGCCAGAACCAGTAACTTCCTGGAGTCTCCTCTGTTTGACAAGAATTAGTCTGACACATAACCACTCATAAAACTAACTAAAAGATATAAAATGTTATTTACTGAGCTTTAGAGGTGCTGGTAGGCCAAGTTTGTTACTTTTGCACAGAATCAGGTGCTAGGTGTTTCTAGTCTTTGTGCTAAGCTAAGCTGGCTGGCTGCTTGCTTTAGCTTCTTATTTAGTGTACAGATATCTGAGAGCGGTGCCTCTCTGCAAGAAGAGAGTAAAATAAAGGTGAATGGGATTTTTATTTGTTGCGCTCACAGTTTTAAAGAATATAAGACAGGAACATCTCTTACCCGGAAAAAAGGGTGTGAATTAGACTTAAATTTTTTTCACAACATTGTTCGTAGGAACTGTTTTTTGATACCAAGTATGTATGAAGTAATTAAGACATTGTTTCTGGAAAGAAACTTTTCATTTTTCTTTTCTTAAAAAATGATTTGTGGCATTTTAGCCAATTTTTATGGTATAGCAGTGGAGAAAGGCAGGAAAAAAAGGGAGGGTTTAATAAAATGCAACCAAGGACCCCAGCTGGAGTCAAACTGGGAAACATCACTGTTACATGGTAGGCATCCTAAACCAGTCAACCACTGGGAAGCCCCTAAATGTGTATTTCTAATGCTGTGAGCGCTGCAAATGAAATTACATTCCTCCATTGTTTTGGTGCGGCAGCAGAAATCTCATACACACATATCGTGAAATTCAAATAAAACTAAATAAAAATTTCACTGAAGTCAAGTGGGAAAATAAGTTTTTGTGTTTGTTGAGTTATTTAAATGACTCACATTCTGGTAAATGTTCACATAAACATGATTTTTGCCACAACGTCTATTTAAAACAAACAAAAAAATAAACTGCACTCTCTCCTATATGACCAACACTTACAACAGGAGTGGAAAGTTCAGTAAATCTTTAGTCCCAGAACTCAGTCCAGTCATGTGCTCATTCAGGGAGTATTCCCCATTTCAAGACGGGAATTTAAGAAAAAATACTGCAGGAGACAACAAAGACCATTCATATTTGTACCAATCTTATAATTTATTTAAATATATTTTGATTTTTTGTATATACATAAATGTGTATTTGTGTATTTAACAGCCATTTGGTAAATGCCAGTCACTTTAATTTAGGTTAGGTAGCTGGAATCCTCTTATGCATTGCTTTACAGCATGTACATATTTGTCTTGTTGTATGTGGTCACGGTGTAAAGTATGTACAGTGGAAACTTGTGACAATTTAATTTTATAAATATAGACTGTACCACACTCTACCAAAATCCACAGGAGGGCTGTGACTAACAACCCCACCTTCTTTTTTTAGCATGTCTCACAAAGACACGGAGAAATGTTCATGCAATTAATAATTTAACCACAGTCGTTTCTCAGTGGGTGAAACTACGCCGCGACTGCCAGCCAGGGGTCTGTGAGAACTTTGTGTCTGTGTAATCAGTAGTGCAGTTGAATGAATGGGGCTCAACCCAAAACAGAGCAAACCAATCGCATAAGGCATGCTTAAAAACAGTACATTTGGATTTTGCTCCTCTCTTAAAGAAATGAACAAAATAAAAATATGCGTATCCCTTTCTTTTTTTGGTTTGTTTTAGCAATATCTTTTTGGATGCCAGCAGGAAAAAAAGGCCCCATGTTTGTTTCTCTCAGCTACTTCATTTTTCTTCTCCTCTCCACTCTTCACCACTTTTCTTGGTCTGGTTTTGTTGCTCCCTCGTGGTGACAGCCAGCCATCGAGGCCCAGCGGTGGGTGGCAGTAATCCACGCGCTAGCAGAACAGACCTCACTGAAGGGCAGTGCTGTGCCTAATATCAGTCGGGGATGGTCAGAGTATTTTAGGCTTCCCTTTTACTGTCCAAGGCACTTCTTTCCCAACTTCTTTTTTTTTTCTTCTGGAGAACTTGTGTTAGGTTTCAACCTGCAGTGAAGAGGAAGTAACATTCAGCACAGTCTCCAACTTGGCAGCGCCTGACAAATTCTTTCCTATCCAAAAAGAATCACGAAACAGTAAGAAAATAATCAAGAAACTTGATTTGCTACAGATCTGCTGCTCTCGCTAAATGCTGTGTGTATCGACACAGCACGCATATCACCACTGCGAACAACTGCTTCAGCGTCTCCAGACAGAAAAACATGATCTTTACATTGTTAACTTCAGCCCTTACTTGCAGGACTCTGCCTTATTCTTATACTCTTTATATTTATCTGATGCAGTGAAAAAGTATTTTAATTAGTATGTATTTTAATTAAGTAGCAATATCACCATGTAAACTCCTCTACAAATTAAAATCTTGCATTCAGAACTTTACTTGAGTGAAAGTACAGATATATCAGTAAAATAGAGTTCAATAAATATACAGAGTAATTAAATAGATTTTGCATCTAAAGTAAAAGTACAGATGATGTAGAATGGCGCATTTTGGAGTATAATAGTGTTCAATATATTATTAGTAGTGCATTAATATGTAAGCAGTATATTAATGCTGTATCTGGTCATGGTAATTGTATATTGTTGGGTAGTTTAGTCTTAAATATGTATACTTTAGTACAAAGTACGAAGTAACTCTTGCAATATGTCCCTCTGAAATGTAGTGGATCGGAAGTATAAAGTACATAAATAAAATAGAAATACTCAAGTAAAGTACAGTATTTGGCAAAATTTACTTTTGTTACTTTGCTCCACTGCTCTGATACTTCTTGCATGGTTATAAATACCAGTTGTGCTGTATTTCAAAAATTGCACATGTACCACCTTGCAGCAGTGGTAAGTAACTAAGTGCTGTACTTAAGTATGAATTTGAGGTACTTGTCCTTCACTTGATTATGACTTGATTATTTCCATTTTATGCTTCTTTACACTACTTCACTACATTTCTGAGGGAAACTTCACTACACTACAGATACTAGTTACTTTACAAATGACTGAAAATTAAATATATGTCATATATATAATGCATTGTTATAAAGGACTAACTAGTATATAAAGGAGTTCAAAGTAGCTCCACCTTCACCAGCAACAAAAGTAAATGCTACTTACACATTTATGTGTCAGTACTAATAATACAAAAATAAAATATATAATAGTATAACACTCACAGGGTCCATTCTTTGCATGGAGTACTTCTACTTTTGATATTTTCAGTATCTTTAGATTATATATATATATATATATATATATATATACTTTTTTTGACATCACAGTATTGTTACTTTTACTTAGATGATCTGAATACTTCCTTCACCGCTGCCACCTTGTTATTTTCGAAATTTGAATAATTAACCTGCATTACTCACACACATGCCTCTGGCCTACATGGATTCTATTGTTAATATCTAACAAGTGCAACACACCAGCACTTTGACCATATGTCCTATATACATGATATTCTATTCAAACTTGAAATAAGGTTAAATTTATTACAGTACCTTGCGTGTGGTGCTACCCCTCTGTGCACTGCGGAGTGCCGGCTAGTCTTGTGAGAAGCCGTGCACATCTTTTGAAGTCTGAAGAAGAATTAAGGTAAAACAGACAGACATGGCGTATGAGTGGTGTATTGGCATTTGGACTAACACAGAGAAACATTCCTAATAGTTTCAGGGAGCCAGTGTAATTGCAGCTTACATGCAGGTACCGTGCATTCTCTGGTGTGGTGGTAGACTCTGTAGACATGTTTCCGACACTTGGGACTGAAGTAGAGCGGACCTGAAAGGGAACAGTAAGAACTTTTTACAGCCTCAGGATTTCACTTTTCTTGTATTTTTGACTGCCTCGATGATCACCTCAATACAGTAACATCTGTCTCTTTCATAAAATGCCTCCCTGACTCTCAAACTCTAGGCACTCAAGCATCACTGAGTCTGCAATGAGGCCTTACCGGTTATATGTTTGAGGAACTTCTCCTTCTTTTTGAGATCTGTGGGGAATACCGCTGTGGAGAGAAAGAGGTTGGTAAATAAGTGTCAGGTTTGCACTTTGCAGTTTTTTAAAATTTTTTATCAAAGCCTAGTAACATTTATTTTCTCAGGGGCTTTTCACATCACCTAAACATGGGTAAGTTTTGATACCACTGAGAGGCAAACAGCCACGAAAACAAAAATGAATAATCTTAGAAATTATTAAAGGCTTGCTGGACCCAAATAATAAAGAAAAACAAACATACTTTCTTCCCTCTATCTGGTGGTATATAACCATGCAGATACTTGTGGTTTAGTTGTTCCAAGTTTTTAAATCTCTTCCACCAACCCAATGTCTGCAGGGTTAGAACATGGTTCACTTTAACTCAACCCCGTCTTAGTTCTATTAATCTATTTGCAATGTGAATATTAGACATGTTCCAGTAGGCTACATCCTTCATTACATCACGTCCAGACAACAAGCCATCACTCACCGACAACCTGCTCCCCTCTGTATGTTTTGACGTTGCGTAAATCCTTTTGTTCCACCGGAGAGCTCCTCGCCCGTGATGATAAGGGAGCTTCTGTTTTCGCGCTGTGGCGACCCCGACTCCCCTCCACGTGTTTCACGATCTCTACTATCCGCCTCAAGTCCTGCTGCTGCGCGTCCCTGCCAGCTGCCTCCTCCGGGGCCGCAGTGGGCGCGCTCTCGCTGCAGTGGGCAGTCAGCGTGCACATCAGTAGCACCAGTCCCATGTTGAAGTGCTTGCGCAGTCCGCTCATAGCTCCCGTTGAGTGAGAGGAGGGGTGGGGGGGGGGGACAAATGAAGTCGTTCTCCAACGCCTCTGGGGAAGAAAAAGCTTAACCGGACACCTGCAACAGAGATCCAGAATGAAAGTCAGTCAAATCAAAGTGTTTCGCGTAACATTTACCACGAAATGACACAGGTGCCCATTAGACCTGCTGAGAACATACAGGACAAGTGTTTTAAGGGCTGAGTGACAGACCAGACTTTGACTATGGCTCACAAAGCTGTCCAATTGTATTCCCTGCAAGTTTCTTTCAAAATTATACCTGACAAGTAGCATAGATATCGCATGGAGTAACTATTTGCGAACTTCTATGTTACAAGTCCTGCATCATATTCTTGATAATAGGTATAATAATAAATGCTTCTAGTGGTTAAACCAATGTTGCTTTAAATTCGTTAAAACATCGCGTAATGGCAGAAAATTGTTTCCTCTTGCATTTAATCTTATTATTATCTTATATTATTATTAACTTAACATATATTATTATTAATCTACATATATACCTTAACCTCTTCTCTCTGTATAAACATTTCCTTATTATACTCTTTGTTAGTCTTTTCATTATGTTCATTCAAGGCCGGGAGAGGATCTCTGTTTCCCAAAATATAGAAACCTAGACTGTGTAAATGATTATGCATCCCTTTGCTCGGGACCAGACGTTGGCAACTGTACTAGAAGTCAGAACCTCTGGTCCAGCTCATTTGAGTTTTAGTAGCTACTTCTCTGTTTATTCTCTATAATTAATAAATTATTTAAAGACAACGGTTTGTTGTAACTCAATTATTTGCTCAATCCCTCTCCAGAAATATACAATTTCCATGACAAAAGGCAATTCACTTGATGCTATTTTGGACATAAATCAGTACAAGTGGGTTACAGGTTTCTAGGTGACACTACTTTAGTTTTTTCTTTTCTTTTTTTTCTTTTTCTTTTCTTTTGAAAGTTCAGTTAAATTACATAGGCTATATGCTATAAGACCACAGGAGCAAGAGCAGCAAAGACACTGGTTAGGAGAAATGAGCGCTGGGATGCTAAAACTGCAATTACCTTCAGGTCTATGTAGGCTTTCCCAACACCGTATGATTTCTCTCCGTGCGTCCAACAATGATGGAGATGGAAATAAAGAACTGTGCGCAACTTTGGTTTAGGTTCCTGCTTCTGTGCGGTCCAAAATATGTCCCCTCAAAGTCTGTTCTTATGTAGGAGAAACCAAAGCTTCTGAAGTTATACGAGTATTCGCTGATCATCTGTTGTCATCGTCTGAACACCGGCCGACTGTAGGGAGAGAGAGGACAAACTGCCAAAGGCTTCGGTGCTCGTGAAGTCCCGTGTGCGTCCTCGTTGAAGGAGCTGATCGGTCGCCCAGAAGTGAGGCTCACTTTTTATTCTGTCTCGCAGACGTGGTGACCTGTCCCTTGAGGGTTACTCCGCCGTATCTGTGATGACAAAAAGACGCATTATTGGCACTGCTGAAGCGGAAAGCCACTTGGGTTGACTGACCATCACTTGAACGCCGTGTGAAGTTTTCTGCGCCCCCTTCCTTTCCGTTTACTCAATTTATCTGTGCGATACGCTGTTACAGGAAACGTTTTTCCCACTAATACTTCCACTGAAATTTCCAATCAGCCCAGTATACAGCGCAGATACCGGCATCTTAGTGGAAATGCTCCCATATCCTTCTTGCGATTCTCATAACGTCATTTAGAGCCATTTACATCCATCATGGGAATTGAAACACAATCACGCCCCCTTTAAGGACGACTCTTCGAAAATTAATTTGGCACGGTTTTAAAAACTTATTGCACCATAGTTTCTGGTCAGAGCAACTGATTAGTTGAAGCTTACAAAAGGTTCTCCTCACTGGAGATTAGTTTGTACTAGCCTACTGTGGTACAGCTTTCCTTAAATCAGTGCGTGCAATTGGCTCCCATGCCCCCCTCCCATCAAATCTGATTGACCAGTAAGGCTTGAGTAGTTTACTATTACTATATAACATGATGAGGCGTATGAGGGAAATTTACATGTTTCAGAGCTATGAAAATAAAGTGAACGCAGCGCCATGTTGAAAAAAGTAACATTGACCTATAGTCTCATCAGAGCAAAAATTCAAAACATGGCTTTAAACTTTCGAGTTCGCCAAATGTATCTTGTGTTTCGCCATCATCTTCTAATTGCAATATAGTTGTTATAAGTACGTGAACAAAACCGCAGTGTTTTCACTGCATTGGCAACTCTTGTGGCCGTGCGTAAAACCTTGGTGCTGAAAAGGACAGCGCGCACTTTCACCTAGCTACAAACCTCTTCCCTGAACAGGCAATGCTCTGTATTTGCCGTTGTAGTGCCTTCCTGTGGAATGGCAGGGGTTTTTTTCTTTGTCTGTGCACTGATTAATTTCATCGCCTGAAACGATGACACAAAGTATGGACGATGTATCTGGTTTCGCCGGTGATTCAACCCGGGCTGACTTATGTTGATGTTTGTAGATCAGAGAGAATGGTGGTGTAATGATATATCCAATGACACTGCACAGCCGTGCGGTTTTAAAAGGGGTGTTCCATAGACATGGAAATCGGGCATGAGATTGCTGGTGAATTTTGATTTTGAAGACAAAAGTGAATTAAATTTTCCACAAACATTTATCATTATCATTAAAATTAGAGCAGGACTGCAATGCCCACTGCGCCCATTATAATGTGAAAGTTTTAAAACTTGTAACATCCTTCTAATTGAATGAACTATTAGAAGCATATATGAACGACTTCTGATTGCTTTCCCCTTGAAAAAGGAAAAACTTTTATGTATTTTGCCTTCATCAATATTTCAGCAAACAAATATCAGAATAAATAGATATTTCTCAAAATCACTGAAATATCTGTAATGAAAGGCAGCAATTTCAGCAGGGGGCATCATTCTGCAATCACTGTACATTCAAATCCTCCCAATGTTCATATTTGGACTGCCTCTTGTGAATTATAAAAAACACTTTGCCAGCATTTGGACTGGTTTTGACTCTTTCCAGATAAATTGTAAAATGCTAGTGCCCTGGCTGCCCTAAATAAACCAACATACTTAATTTGGACCACAAAATGCAGTTAAAGTGCCACGGCTCCTGTCCAGATTACGTTGGATCTCTTGAGTCTTTAGCAGACAGGCAGCAAGTTTAGTAAGAATAATTCTAAATTCACTGATTGCTGCTGTCATTTACTGGAGATCTCTGCTGCACATCATACTTGTGGCGCGTACCCAAAGCCAAGACAACAGACAACAGCAGAAGTGATGACATTAATTTGTTAGAATCAATGTTTGGATGGGTGTGTAACCTTGCTTAACCCACTTTTTGTTCTTGTGCAGTTGTATTAACCCTTCTAAACTCTGATACAGTCATATGTGAAACTGTTGTCCAATATGTGAAAGTCAGTGATTCATGTTCATTTGTTTTTTAGTGAACCACATGTGGTAAACCTCACAGATGCAGTGTGATGGTCACTCGTTTCAACATGCTCACTGTCTCATTCTCCTTTCCCTCCTGAACTCGATGATATTTTTCTTCTTAAAGACATTTTAATTAGTTTTTTTTGGAGGAGGATGTGGTTGTCCTCGAGTGTGCCTCTTTCTTCCTGAATTTGTAGCCACTAACATCAGACAGGACGTATTGAAATACTTCAATACGTTTGTGAGGGTCAAGTAAACTGAAACCGCTGACGTAACTTTTAAATTCCTGGATGTTTTAAATTGTGTGAAAATAAGAAATTTGTTCTTTCATTTGCTGAAAGGAATTGGTGTGTCATAAAAAATAGTATGATTTACATCAACAAAAGCCCAGCTTAGAAACTGGTTATCTTACTTCTTTTTTTTTAACATTAACATTTAACATATAGGCATGAAATGGAGTATCTACCATACTTATCTCCAACTCAAAAATAACTTATCTCTGTACCATGCTCAATGTGTTTCTGATTAGAGAAAATCCTCGTTATAGATAAACTTGATCCCTCTTTATCTTTCTCTCCTCTCTTACTTTCAGCAGATGGTTGGCTTTTGCTTTGCTATACCTTGAGCTGAGTGCAGAGTGGAAGGTGTCTTGTGTCAGTCAGCACATGTAATAATCCCACCATGAAGAAACATAGATACAGCTGTGGCAGCTACAGACAAGAAGTGAGTTTGACAAAATTATTAAATTGAGTTTGACAGCAGAAAATTGCAAGCAGCAGGTAGGGCAGGAACATTCAGGATCAATGTAATTGCTAAGCACATGAATGAGTGGCTTGATGAATGAGAAAGAAGATCATTGACATAAATTGATGATGGATTGGATAAAACATGTGTCATGGGACTACGGTATGAAACTATTTCTGTGCCTGTTTGAACTACAGCCAAGGTAATTTTTGTTTCATTCATATAAACTGAAGTCATTGTTACATTTGTATGGTATATATGCTTGGTGAACAGTTTTTCCCAGTATGAATGGGCCGCCATGGTTACTTGATAACTAAAGCATTTAACCTTGGCTCTCAACAGTATCACAGGGGCAGCTACCTTAAAATAAATATGTTTTGTGAATCTTAAATGTTTTAGAAACTGATTTTGTTTTGTAAAAATATGCTTTTATGAGCATAAGTTTTGCAAAATTCACCTGGGACAACAATATATTTAAACCTACAATGACTGATTTGTTTGCAGGAGAAACAATTTGCGGCCGCTGTAGTTGCTAATATGTTAGCAAACAGTTGCTTATTTACCCACGATACAGAACAGTATTAGGATTCATTTGGAGTCTTGTTGCTGGAAGCAAATCCAATATTCACTCCCCTTTTAGTCCTGTTTTTGATCTCACCTGTTCTCTGTACCTGTAACACATCAGGCTCTTTAGCTGCTTAATGCTCCGCTGTGTTCACCAGGTAGTCACTAACAGTGTCAGTGTGCTGTTTGGTGCTGGACAGGACCTTTATCGCTGAAAACAGCTACCTGCTGCAGCCAAAACCGACACTATGATTGTGAGAGACCAAAACAGTTTATGAGCCAAAAAAACACAACAATGGGCTAAATGTGGTTAAAATGCTTAATAGAGCTAAGGGGAACTACATATATCCATTTATTTCCCTGTTTTTTAGGGCCCATAAAATGAAATTAAAACAAATTAATTGCACATGTCTTCAGACAAACCCAGCCTGTCTGTTCCGTTAGTATGGTTTAGGGTTTGATGGTGACTGGGCTGTGGTCAGCACAACTTGTGCAATCTCGTTCTGGCTGCCAACCTTGTACTCCTTACAACTAGAAAAACACATGTTCAGTGCTATTGGAAGGGGTAATTCAGGTCAAGTCCTGCAAAAATAACTCTCATTTTAAGCAGCTCATTTGGTGGGTTTAATCAGGGATGGAAACAAATCACGTCAAAACACGCACATGTCACAATAACATGCCATGACCATGATTGATGAATTCTGTGTCGTGTTGACTTGTGTTGACATGTGTTGCTGGAGCAGGAAATGCACAGGTGTGAAAAATAACATTAATGATACATTCCATTGTGGTGACTCATTTAACCATGCCATTAAGTCCAGACACTGGTAAACTAAATCAGAGTGCAGACATCGTTAATGTTAATTAATGTTAATGTTAATTAAATACACTTGTGCCCCCCGCTCTTACAAGCCTATTAATGGGGCATGGGTAGCAGCAACTTCAGTCACAAACTCATTTAGTTAGCGTTAGAAACTGAAAATGTGACATTTGCGTTTAGATCAATAGGAGAGAAATACATACATACATACAAACAAACAAAATACATAGATTTGAAAATTGTTGTTAAAAACACTTATTCGATGACTAATAGTGCATTCAATTAGAGGATGTATTACAATAATGTCATCAAGCACAGTCTATTGACAACTACACATACAGGGATATTAAAGTTTGCACTACATAAACCCCATTACACATTTGAGAGTTACTTTGTGTTTCATGGGCGGATCTGATTGCTATCTCAAAAGAGTGGAAATCCATCAAAGTAGCATTCAAGACAGATTGAAAGCCAATTGCTCAAGCCACCTTGGAAGGTGAAACACATTCTCGCCAGATGTTTTGTTGAAGAGGTGTCAATCTTGGACCCCATCAGCTATCGTCTGACAACAATTTAGTCTGTTTCAGCGTGGTCGATCTTTTGACTGATGAGGATTTGAATGCAGATATGATTGTAAAAAGCTAATAAAAAGCTAATCTCTAGGTTTCAGAGATTAATAAAAAAGCTAAATTGTTGTTAGACAGCTAATGGGTTCCGAGGTTGCATTTTGGCCAATGCATTGGGCATCTTTGGGTCTCCACACAGACTGTTTTACTTGCATGTAACCAAAGACCGCTCAAACATGATTGGTCAAAACTACTCAGACCGCAAACAGAAGCCAGAATGCTTCCGATAGCAAAACCTTGTCTCTTGCCTATAGTCTGCATTCATATGCAGATATCTGTTTATAGAGATACAGTGTAAATGCTCCCCCTTCTCTATAAATCATTCGAAATGTTTACCTCCCAAGTGCAACTACATCAGTAAGTGATCTGTTGGAAAAGCATCAGTAGGGTCTGTCCCCTGGGATAATAACAGCTGAAGTTGAAATTATGCTGAAATTAGCTGTCATTTTCCCTTGTCTCAGTAAATCGTCAATTTCAGCTATTTCAACACATACTGTACAATGAGTTCAAAGTTGATCTGTGTGGGTGAGGGAGTGGTGTGAGTGATATGTTAAAACCTTTGTCTTAATTGTAGTCACGGCATATGAGTCATCCATGTGTTTGTGTTTTTATGTTTAGGGTTCACTAGCTTGTTAAAATCAGAATCAGAATCAGTGTTAGTTCGCCAGATATGTGTACACATACGAGGAATTTGACTTTGGATTGTACATTGCTCACAATCACATGATTGCTTACTCATGCAATAATACAATAACACAATAATAAAATCAGACACAGGCTACAGTATAGAGAACACAAATATACACACTATAAACAGAGACAAAAACAATATAGAAATATTGACAAATAGTGCAGTGAGCAGAGTGCAAAGGATGCAGGAGTAAAATTATTATTATCATCAGTTATGCACAGGTGCTGGTCATATAATTAGAATATCATCAAAAAGTTGATTTATTTCAGTAATTCCATTCAAAAAGTGAAACTTGTA
>JAPMOB010021411.1:0-16094 GCA_029875015.1 Lepomis gibbosus | reverse complement strand
ACACACACACACACACACGCACACACACACACTGTAACTGGATCTGCTGAGGGATTTTACCCATGTGGAAGACCGTTCTGCCAACTTGTCTCCATGCAGTCTATCCCTTGCCTCAGTATTAAATTAGCCTCTTTGTTCGCCCAAATCCCACTCTTTGGCTAGTCCAGTACGGTGAACGCCATAATCCAGATTTGAGCTCGCCTCAGAGAGCAGAGAGCCTTTTTGGCAAATAATTGGAATGCCAAATATTGTAAAACTTGTTTTTGGAGTCAATGAGCATGTCAAGACATAGACAGCAAACAAAATTTGAATATGCAGGTGCTTGTTTTCTCTTTCAAAATAAGTCCAAAGAGCTTGAATATGCAACATAACTAAAATTATGAGCAAAAACACATTAAGACACTGTTAGATTTACACATGGTCAGTGTTTGAAATGGAAAAGGGTTAGGGTTAAGAAATAGATAAAGTAAAATAGAAATAAACAGAACTAGGTGTGTTGGTATTAGGAAGTGCCTGGCAGGAACACATATATTGCCATAATGACACTTGCATCCTGAACTCTGGCAAAATCTACATCTGTAGATGCACTATCCACAACCTGGACAAGTAACTACAAATTAGTGTATTAGTACAATACCGCAGTTTAAGAAATGAATATCCAACATTTATGATGTTTATAGATTTTGTTTTTTTCATTAAATCCTTATGTAATGCCATATACTAACTCGTCAATAATCACAGCCAATCATGTATAATAATTTCATGCATAATAAGTTAAATTTAATTTTTTTCATTAAATCCTTACGTAATGCCACATACTAACTCGTCAATAATCACAGCCAATCATGCATAATGAGTTTAACATTTGAAAATTTGCTGTAGCATGCCAACCTCTGATGTCCCAACCCATCCAGGCCTTGATCAGTCAGTTCATGAAAAGTGACATTGACAAGCACGTCAGCTTCATGAATAGTTGAACATGATTCAAACAAAAGGCACCTGATAAGGTTCCCTTACATTCACTGCAAGATTCCTGGATACTTTCACCTCTCTCTATTTTTAGGGTGTCATGCAAACCATCAGCACCTGGTACGATTAAAGCGCTGTTGTGTCATCATATGACTCTGTTTGTGTTCTCTTTGTGCCGAACTTTGTAAGGTTTATGTAATGTTACTTATTAGCTGCCAACAGACAAGGGCAGGCAGGCCAAAATGGTAATAGGTGAGTGTGATGTACTACTGCCCCCTGGGTAATGTAGTTTATTTAGGGGCCATTATGAATCGCCCAGAGAACCTGGTGTGGAGAAGGCACAAAAGAGCTTGTGAGAAGTGCCGGTGTGCAAGAAAAACGCACAGTAGAGCAAAGAGTAAATAGACTAAGTAGTAATAGGTAAGTACCAGCCCACTTCAAGCACTGCTCCTGGTATGTTTGAGACAAATTTCCTATCATCAGCAGCAAGTAAATGGGAGGATGATTCATTGCAGAAAACTCTTAGTGAGCCATGGTTTGCAAACTATGGAGTCCATTGAGCCAACTGTTTATTCGTTGATTCAGCAGTTAAACCCTTCAGAAATGTCAGATGACCTGTTAATTGTTCCAGACAATAAGCTCTTTCACATTCTTTTATTATTCAGTTACTTGAAGTAATCACATTTTTCACACACAAACTGATTGTTAAGCAAAAACATATAAAAACGGCTTTATTTTTATTAATAATATTTAGTACATTTAATCTCTCTCTCTCTCTTATACACACACGCACATATGTAAAAACACATGTCACTTGTCTCTGTCTTGTTTACCCTGCAGTGTCTTGTTCATGTGCCTCATTGTGATCAGTGCTGTCAGGATGCAACACAGGAACAAGATGGGGAAGAATACACAAGCCCACCACAGCTGCCTCTCTCCGAATACCTCCACCACTGTGTCCCTTCGCCTGGCATAGTCCTGGAAAAGAGCCTCCAGCTGGAACACAGTGCACAGGGACAGAAACATGTGGAAGATCTGGTGACCCTGACCCGCAAAGTCACAGTGACCTGGGAAGAAGCGCTCAGGGATGGGACAGGAGAAGAAGAGGGCGCACAGCATGAAACAGGCAATATGGAGGGCGTGAAACTGCAGAGAGGGCTCCTGTGTCCAGGAGACGGTGAACAGGCGATGGGCTACGGGGCTGATGTCCAACAGGTATGCTAGGGTGGTAGGGATCAGCTGGCAGATTTTACGCTGCAATGGATACGGCCGCCGGTACCTAGACTTAGCAAAACAGCAGCCTGCACAGGAGAGCCACCCAAAGAAGGCAGCTCCAGGTAGAAACAACATCCCGATGCAGCTTTCTCTCCACACGGGCTCTGACGCGTAGAAATAATGGCCAAGTGAGCAACCATACTGATACACAGCTACACCCACATAGTCCATGAAGAAGAAGAAGTAGTGTGCATGTTCAGAGTGAGACTGCAAGAGGTGAGCTGCCACACTGAAGAACAGATACATGAAGGAAGACACCAGGAAGACACTCAGAGGTAGAGAGGCCGCGTCCAAGGTGTACCCCAGGGAGCCCACGTTGACCCACCAGCAGAGCAGCAGCACAGGACCCGCCAGCAAATGAGTCCACACATTCAGGGATTCATTGTGTCTCTGGAAGAGGCTGAGGAAATAGTAGCGCCAATCCTGCTGGACGGGACGGTAGCCTGACAGAATGTAGGGCTCTCGGAACAGGCTAGGGACCTGGGAGGCGGTGACGGTGGGGGTGGGTGAAGGGATGAGGTCCGAGAAGTGGGGCAAACGGCCCAGGTGCTTGACGCTTAGGGTTAAGGTGCTGAGCCGCTGCAAAATGTCGCCCGACATAGCTGGGTGATGGGTGGAGGAGAGGAAGAGGAGATGGAAGACAGACAGAGGGGGACTGCTGGACAGTACAGCCTGTGGGAGACAAAGCTGAAAAAAAGAGACAGCAAATTATTGCAGGAATTTATTTTATAGGATAGAATGCCACATGGAATTAAATCAATATTTGATGGATTATTTATTAAGAAAGACCTTTTAGACTTTTAATGGTTCATAACCTTAACAGGAACCCACAATGTTCTTTGATGTGATGCCAACAAGCATAATCTAGGATGCATTTTAAGAATAAATCTGCACAGTGAATCAGAGGTATGAAGGTGGGGATTTAAGAATGGAAGATGAAAAGAAAGTGAAGTTTCAATTGAATACGCTGAGGGGATTAAAATTGGGAGAGAAAGTTAATAAAACTTCCCACAAACCAGCCAGGAGCACATGCAACATGCAATGTTGAGAGACTAACAAACTAGCACTGCTTTTGTAAACCCTCATATACAGCAGCTGCAAGTCTTTAGATGCTTTTAAATGTGTGCAGGGAACCGTGTGCAGCATCACTTTCACCTGCAGTCTCTTGGCACTTCATGCAATTAGAAACGTACAATCCACAAAATAATAAACAAACAACATGGGAGCATGCCTTACAATAGACAGAAAGTCGGGTTACACCGGAAAAGCAGGTAAATAATTAGACTTGTAGCAGTCACTCTATTAGTAGCTTCCCTATGACAGGCACGCAGAGAATGTAAACAACTACTGTCACCAAGGAAAATGAGCAGCTATGAAGGCAACAAGCCACCCATCTGAGGAAAGCCTTCTTCTGAGTACAAGTACTGTATCCCCACCTAATGGGTGCGTCCTGACAAACTCAAAAACACATTCCTTTGACCCAGTATGCCTGTGCCTATTAAAATCTTCCAAGTTACAATCAGAGTTTTCAACTGAGTTTACCTTAATGTGAATTTTTAGCCCTTAAGCTATGTGCTGCAGAATCAGCCCTTAGCAGAAAACATCCATCACACACGTCAACAACACAGAAGAAATGGCTATGATAAATATTTTCATTGGAATTGTCGCAGAAATTAATGACATCCTCAAAATGATGCGTGTCCTAAATAACACAACACTGTAAGATGTGGCTGTGTGAAGTTGGTGAGAAGATCTTAGGAGAAGAGACATCATCTCACCTGCTTGTATCGACAGAACACCTGTTGCCAGTCTGGAACCGCGCGTCTCTACAAGTAGAAAAAGACAGCAGACCTATACTGCAGGCTTTTTCCCCGCAGAAAGTGCAGAGGCATAGTTAACTACAGCATGTCGAGGTAAAGAAGTATTTCTGAAACTGAAGGGAAGAAAAGAGTTGAGACAAAGCTGACCCGACTGCCCAGAGAGTTGGGAGTGTGGGCGGGGTTAAAATGACCAGAAACGCCCTGAAGAGACGTCATGAGCCTAACACTATATTCTTATAATAAACATTTATCGATGCTTGTATTTTAACAGCGACGTTCATGTGTGTGTTTTATGTCATTAGTATTTACTTATAATTTGTAATTTAGCCTAACTTGTAAGAGTGCATTGTGTCGTTGTTTCCAGTGACCAAAATTCTTTAGAATAATTGTTGCCAAAAGGCCCGAAGAAAATATATTATTGATAAAACCAAATAATGATGTTCCATGTTCCATAAAATACTTGTTTAAGATTGCATCCGTGTCTCCATCTACTGCCCGGTATTATACACTGCATTTATGTTCAGAATTAAGAAGGTGTGATGCATAGGCTGCTTTACTTCAGCAGGGCACTTGAAAACACGCCAACAAACACGATTATCGTGTGCGCACAAGTTATAAGTTAGATAAAAGAACTTTAAAGGCTTTGTAAATGTAGTGTCTACTGATGGGATTTGATTATGTACAAATTTGCTCGCAATTAAACATACTGTGTACCATGCTCTGGCAGCCCTGTACTACAACAAGCACCCATCAGTTCTGACAGGCTTTTATTGTTCTGGACATCCTCGTTTTTGTCGCCATCTGCTGGACAAATTGACAAACGCGGGGTCAGTTTGGGTGTGCTTGGCTTCTCCTTTTTTTTAACAGCCCGCCCCTTCCTGCTCAGTTTTCGCGCGAGTTCTTTTGGGGGCGGAGTCACATGACGTCACGAAGAGTTCTATTGGACAGATGTACGTTTACCCGCCGACTATGCAAAACATACGTGCCGAGTTGACCAATCGTGTCTTACGCTTTACTTCTACCCGGCACGCAGTGGCGCGAAAACCCTGCAGTGTGCGGTTTGACGGCAGCGGAGCACGCACCGTACAGAACTCTGTGCAATATTGTAAGATTTTAAAGTATAATAAATAATCGCTCGAAATGGCAACCGACGTCGTAGATGACCAGGAGATGAGAGAGGCTCAGAGGGATTACCTGGACTTTCTGGACGACGACGTAAGTCTGACTTTTATCACTTTATTGTGGGATGAAACGAGAAACCATGCGCTCACAACTAAAGAACTAACCTTACCCTTCATTTGACGAGTTTGCAGGAAGCATCACTGTTGACAGTTAAATTACATTACTTTGCAAATGATAGGCGTCACTATCCGCATAGTGCTGAAGTTAAGTCTGTTTTGAGTCCAGCTGTTTGTTTAGTTGGCCGAGAGGACAGTGAAATCCAAGTCTAATTATTTTCTGTTAAAAAACAAATTATTACCAACTCTTCCACCCGTTCTCTGCAGCAAGACCAGGGGGTTTACCAAAGCAAAGTCCGAGACATGATCAGCGAGAACAAAGCTCGACTCCTCGTCAACATCAACGACCTGAGGAGACGCAACGAGGCCCGGGCTGCGAAGTAAGGAGGGGGGCTCATTGTGTGGACATGGAAACTGATGTGTGTCGTTTTCTAGCTCTTGATAATTTGGATAACGTTCAGAAAACTTTTGGGAAAGAACACTGAGCTGATCTGAGAACATTTGGCTACATATTTTCAGTGGTAAAGGTGAATTTTGGTGTGTGGCTAATACTACTGAAGCCAATTCGTGACTTAATCACACTACTGCTGCCACTTTGTCTGTTGGCTGCTTATTTTCACACCTGGCTAAGGTGGCTATTATTCTGCAAAAGGTGGATTGTTTTGCTTTAAATAAAAAGTCTAGAGACAGTATGGCGCTGTTTCATCCTGCTAACAGTGGTTTAGTTTAATTGGATACATAAAGTAAAGTGTTGCAGCAGACCCTGAATACACACCTTGACTAGTGGAACCAACTGATTATGACTTTAAGTTTTCTGGTGCGGTATTAATCCCCTATATGATGACAAAAAAGCACCCAGTGTAAAATAAAAGCCATTGTCTTCTTGTCCCTGCCAGGCTGATGAGCAATGCCTTTGAGGAGCTGCTGGCTTTCCAGCGGGCTTTGAAGGACCTGGTGGCTTCGGTGGACGCCACCTACGCCAAGCAGTACGATGAGTTCTACATCGGGCTGGAGGGCAGCTTCGGCTCCAGGCACGTCACCCCCCGAACGCTGACCTCCCGCCTGCTGGGCAACATGGTGTGCGTGGAGGGCATCATCACAAAGTGTGAGTTGAGGGTTTGTTTTCGCCCTCAAAGACGTAGTCTTTGTTTCAAAATGTTTCCCTTTCAAGGTGATAAATGTGTTATTTCCCTGTTGGCATTCTTCTTCAGGTTCTCTGGTGCGCCCTAAAGTAGTGCGCAGCGTCCACTACTGCCCAGCCACCAAGAAGACTATGGAAAGAAAGTACACTGACATGACCTCGCTGGACGCCTTCCCTTCCAGTGCTATCTACCCCACCAAGGTAAATATGCTTTATATTTGTGCATTTTAGCTTCGTAAGTGACACTATTACCCAGATTAGCAGTTAGTGATCCACACATGACTTTACTACCTCCTTTCCTGTCTCTGAACAGGATGAGGAGAACAACCCTCTGGAGACAGAGTTTGGTCTCTCCATCTACAAGGACCACCAGACCATCACAGTGCAGGAGATGCCAGAGAAGGCCCCTGCTGGCCAGCTGCCTCGCTCTGTGGACATCATTCTGGACAACGACCTGGTAGACATGGTCAAACCCGGAGACAGAGTGCAGGTCATCGGAACGTACCGCTGCCTGCCGGGAAAGAAGGGGGGATTCACCTCTGGCACGTTCAGGTGAGATGGGATAAAGTTTGTGCTGGAGGTCGGATCTTAACTGTTGAGCTTCTGAGTTTATCCTCTCTTTATTATTCGTTTCCCACCCTTTCCTACTCAGGACCATCATGATAGCCTGCCACGTCAAGCAGATGAGCAAGGAGGTGTCCCCCTACTTCTCAGCGGATGATGTAGCCAAAATCAGGAACTTCAGCCGGACTCGCTCCAAAGTAAGGCTCCAGTCTCTGCCTGGGCGCTCACAGCTGTTCCAACTAATGAAACGTTAAACATGAACTAAACGAGGAAATCAATTCTCCCTTTTCTGTTTTTACTCAGGATGTCTTTGATCAGCTGGCTCGCTCCCTCGCTCCCAGCATCCACGGCCACGAGTACATAAAGAAGGCGATCCTGTGCATGCTGCTGGGCGGTGTGGAGAAGGTACTGGAAAATGGATCGCGCATCAGAGGAGACATCAACATCCTGCTCATCGGTACCAGAGTTTTATTTTTCTGCTAATTCATGGGGTCTTCTGTCTTGGTGGTTAATATCAGATATGTCTCATCATGCGTTCCTCTTTACCAGGTGATCCATCAGTGGCAAAGTCCCAGCTGCTGCGTTATGTGCTGCACACAGCACCCAGGGCCATCCCCACCACTGGACGAGGCTCCTCCGGAGTGGGTCTGACTGCTGCAGTCACCACTGACCAGGAGACTGGTATGACACACACTCATAAATGTAAAACACACCCGCTGTGCATTAAAAAGAAACCCCACCAGCGCACAAACTCAAACCTTCCCTTTTCTGACATTTAATGTAGCGTACACATCTTCTGCGTGTCAACTAGTGAGCTCATCAGTCTCTAATTTCTTTCCCACACAAGGCGAGCGTCGCCTGGAGGCGGGTGCCATGGTGCTGGCTGACCGCGGCGTGGTGTGCATTGACGAGTTCGACAAGATGTCCGACATGGACCGCACGGCCATCCATGAGGTGATGGAGCAGGGCCGCGTCACCATCGCCAAGGCCGGCATCCACGCCCGCCTCAACGCCCGCTGCTCTGTGCTGGCGGCTGCCAACCCCGTCTACGGCAGGGTGAGCCGCCGATCTAATGAGAACTTGCTTGACCTTTCAGTCACAAGCATGTTTTCTTTGACTGCAGGCTGATCCAGACATTTCTTTTCACTCTCTTAAACGTTAATCCTGCTCTGTCTTTGCAGTACGACCAGTATAAAACCCCCATGGAGAACATCGGCCTCCAGGATTCCCTGCTGTCACGTTTTGACCTCCTGTTCATCGTGCTGGATCAGATGGACCCCGAGCAGGACCGCGAGATCTCCGATCACGTGCTGAGGATGCACCGCTACCGCGACCCCCGTGAGCAAGAGGGAGAAGGTACTGCGCATCAGGACTTCTTAAAACTGTATTCTATATAATTTAGTGTTTGTTTAAAACTAAGTATTTCCTTGGTTTGTCTTTAAGCCATGACTCTGGGTGGGACAGTAGACGTCCTGGCTACTGAAGACCCAAACGCAGTAGCAGAAGAGCAAGAGGAGCTGCAGATCTACGAGAAACACAACAATCTGCTGCATGGAAGCAAGAGGAAGAAGTACGAACACAATTTCCGCCTGGGGCTCAGAATAAAAACAGCCCAGTGCAACTTTTCACTTTTGATAATAAATGTCTTTTTATCTTTGAGTTACTGTTAAAAGTACAATAAATATCTGGATGACGCTTTAAGTGAATCACTAAAAGGTAATGTTTAACAATGTTTTTTTTTTTTTTTTCAGGGATAAGATTGTGAGTAAGGAGTTCATGAGGAAGTACATCCACATCGCCAAGGCTGTGACACCTGTGCTGACAGAAGAGGCGGCCAATCACATCGCAGAAGAATACTCGAGGCTGAGGAGCCAGGAACAGATGGGTGCTGATATCGCCAGGGTGAGCAGACGCATACACACACCTTTTCATGTGTACACAAGAGGTTATTAAATATATACACACAGATGCACTGTACAGCAGACGTTCTGTTATGTCATAGCAGCAAAAGCACAGGTGTTAAAACATTAACGACGCCTCTGTGTCAGGACCCTGAAACTGAAGCAGATAAATGCAATTCAGCCATCATTCATTTCATTAATTACACCTGTGACATGTCAAATGCTGCCTTTAGACTGAAGGCCAAAGGGCCCCAATCTGATGTCGCTCTTTCTTCTGGTCCTCATTATTACCTACACACAAATTCCATTTCCTCCACCTGAAATCCACAAACTAACTCCTTGTATGCTACTTGTCTGGGTGGAAACAATAGAGAGATGGAATGAGGTGTGGGGCACCAAGCTGTGAACATTTGTCATAAATTGGAGGGAATACAAGAAATCAGGAGAATTGGGGCTGCAGGAGGAAACTGGGAGAGGGCTATGAAAAACAGGAATCGTCCGGGAAAATCGGGAGGATTGGCAATCTGTACTGCCTCTACGTTCACTTCTGTGCGACAGCACCATGTGACTATTTTGTATTATTCTTTTGTGCATGCAGGTCACTTTCAGACCGTGGCTAGTGCACGCTGGAGTCTGATATAGGCCGCATTTTTAAAAAAGTGTGGATCTGTGCAATAAATCAGAATAGAGTAAGGCCAGCAGTGTGAACATAGCCAGATGCCTTCTGTGAAAGAGCCACAATAAATGAAAACACCAGTGTTGGTGACAATGAAGTGTGCTCAAGTCATTTAGCATACTAAGATAATGATTTCACTTGCATTTGGGCACTGTTGCTGCAAAATGAAATGCACAAATGGATGAATAACAGTAAAAGCTCATGCAGACTGCACGACTCTCAGCGTCGGCTGATCAACGTGCTGTTTACACTACGTGACTGAACGGTGAAATAATGGATTAGCACACGCAGGTAGCACGGATCGTCTGAGCTACAGAGAGAGCTGGAGGTGAGGGAAAAGTGTTTTGCAGTGGAAAAGTAGCTGGTGCTATGCTAGGTACCTGGCAGACGTCGGCGATGTGTCATTGTGTAGTTCACACATAACGACTGCCGATGGATCACTGATTTACTCCCGGTCACAGCCTGACCGTCGCCGAGCTCAGCAACAGACAAATCTGGCTTAATATCATGTAGTGTGAACTAGGCTTATATCGGCTCCAGAATCCACACTCTTGGGAAACATTTAATTTGATCTTTTAGGTTTAATTGGCAGTGGCGGTGTGACTGTGCTGCATATTGCATCATGTTTGCACACATTTCTTCTTGTTTACTAACTGCAAAGAAGAGAATATGACAATTAGAATATTACGTACTGTGTGCAGTTGGTATATAGCTCTAATTATAGGAACACACAAAGAACAGAAAATGCCGGATATTGTCTTTGCGTTGATTGTGGGATCTTTGTATAAAAGCAGCTAAGATCTGGGAGACATTTTAACTTATCTAAGTACATAGTATTCACTTCTGTTTTTATAGTATAGTTAAAAAAGGGAATAGCCCAAAGTTAAGATGGGTTAAACTTGGTCAGGATTATGTACACTAACAATTTTGATTTTTATTTAAACAAATGATCTGTGTACCTGATGTGTTTGGGCCATGTGAGCGCGCTCTGACCTTGTCCTATCTCCTCATCCTCCTCAGACCTCTCCAGTGACAGCCCGTGCGCTGGAGACTCTGATCCGTCTGTCCACAGCTCACGCCAAGGCCCGAATGAGCAAAGCCGTGGAGCTGGAGGACTCGGAGGTGGCCGTGGAGCTCGTCCAGTTTGCCTACTTCAAAAAGGTTTGTGCAGCTATGTCTGCTAAAGAAAGGATTGATTTCGCCCCCAAACACTGGGGCAAAGCAAAGGCACATATTTCTGCAGCTCATATGGGTTTTTTTCTGGTTTCCTCTGCAGGTCCTGGAGAAAGAGAAGAAACGTTCAAGAAAGGAGCGGGACTCTGGTTCAGAGGAGGAAGAGGATGAGGAGGCGTCGACTCAGCAGTCACAGAGAACTGCAAGGAAGAGGTAGAAACTTGGTCACACGCAGATACACACCTTCTACTGGCTTTCCTTAGTCTGCATCTCCCCAGTGTACAGAGTAATAAATAGCTGCAATTTAAAGGAAGTGTTGTTGTAATAACACTAACCTGTGTGTCCTGCAGGGGGCGGCGTGGTTCTCAGGGCAGTGAGCCCTACAGCCCGTATGACTTCAGTGAAGAGCAGGATGTCCCAGAGAGTAAGCATCACATTTATTCCCTTCCCACACTGCTGCAGTCTGCTTTCACATTCTCAGTGACCAGTCGCAACTGAGCGCATTTTCAGTAGGGGACATCTATTTTTCCCATGGGGCACTTTTTTTGCCCCACTTTCTAACGTATGTAACCTTAAAGGTTCAGTGTGTAATATTTCTGAGGATCTATCGACAATAATGCAATATAAGATCCATAACTATGTTTTCAGTGGTGTATAAAGACCATACATTATAAACCATTATGTTTTTATTACCTTAGAATGAGCCATTTATATCACCATAACCGCGGGCCCCCCCCTTTGCATCGTCATGTTTCTATAGTAGCTGAAAACGGACAAACAGCACTACAGAGTGCGTTTCGTCACTACATTCTTCTTGTTCTACTTCTGGTAGAATTCAGGCAGTGCAAACACTCATCACTACGTAGAATACATACATTAGAAGAAGAAGTAATAATATACTGCAGGGGTCAGCAAATACGTTTTTGCATAGGAGCAATATTTTCAACCATTAGATGGTGGACGAGAACATAGGCTGTAATATTGACTTGCAATAACGTATTTTTAGTTAGCTCAGTCAGTAATGCGCACAACCACCTCTGGACAACTTTTTTTCTCTCTCTTCAACAAATGGATCCTGCAGTGAATGTTTCTCAGGTCATGGCATCTGCTGCACTGTTTTCATATACCCCAGTATCTCCAGGCAGAGAACATTAAGGGGAATCACGTTTTCTGATGGCTCTTTCAGAGGTGTCTTAAGCAGGCTATAGAGTCTTTTCATGTCGTTCACAATTTTTCAAAGTAAAAGCTCAGTTCAACTCCAAATACAGCATTAGAGTAAACAAGCTTCTAGCGCTTTTATTTTGTTGGCAAAACCATTAGAGGACGCAATTATGTGAGTAACTGTTGCTGCCATGACTGAGATCTATTTCAGTATGGCTAGCAAAGTATTTATTTATATTTTTGCCGC
Source organism: Lepomis gibbosus (assembly GCA_029875015.1). Classification (NCBI taxonomy): domain Eukaryota; kingdom Metazoa; phylum Chordata; class Actinopteri; order Centrarchiformes; family Centrarchidae; genus Lepomis; species Lepomis gibbosus. The sequence continues at coordinate 3,929 of JAPMOB010021411.1, read as the reverse complement.
TATCAAAGCACCATAATCTGGCAGTAGGCCAGATATTATTGTTGGCGGGAATTTTTGGCGAGGGTCCATCATCAGAAATAATCAATGTGTTTCCCTTGTCAATGTTTGTAAAAACTTTTTTCAAACGTGTTGTTTATAATGGACTGTGGTGTAGAAATAGTGAGTGTTTCACACTCTTGGCTTACATTTTCAAGTCACAATAACATATGTTTTTACTGAATAACTTACTAATAACTAAATATAATTTTCTTAATAAATATACCTAAAGAAACATCATTTCTTGACTGGCCACTCTCTGCTGTCTCAGAAGAGACACATCTTGTGTTGTCAGCCACTTTTGCTGTCCTTTGCAAATCTCACCACTAGATGCCACTAAATCTTACACACTGAACCTTTAAGTAATATTTTCAGTGCAGTATTTAACTTAAGTAAAGGATATGAATACTTCCTCCATCTCTGCTTAAAATAACACTGACATTCCTGGCTAAGACATGTAGTAACCTGGCCTTTTAACTTAAATTGTTTTACTTATTTTTAATGTTCTTAATTTTAATGTATTTCATGTTGTTCAGGAATGTTTAAGATTTCAAACAGTTTCCAGGAGTTTTAAAAACCTGGACCTTGTTGTTGTGACTGCCTGCAGGTTTCCAAGTATTCTTCGCATACATTTGAGTTCTCACTTTGGTCCTTACTCTTTAGTTCAGGCCGGCACCCCGAAACCAGCTAAGCCACAGCAGCAGGAAGAGCCCATGGAGGCCTCAACACAGGCTGGAGACACTGAGCTCTCAGCAGAGAGGTGGGTGATTGGATTCAAACAGCTTGAAATTGTCAGTGCAAGTGATCAGTATATTATAGATGGGATGCAGAGGTGTTGCTATAGACTTTTAAACCCTCCAAAACTTAAGTCTGAGCGAATAACTCCAGTGCCATAAGATGTTAAATCGGTGTAACAGAATTCACGTTGTGCTATGAAATGTAGTCATAACTGTCCCCGTTTCCTCCACCAGGCTGAAGGAGTTCAAGTCGTCCCTGTTCGCAGTGTTCCAGTCTGCTCACGCTCAGTCAGTGAAGATGAAGACCCTGATGGACGACATCAACAAGGAGCGTCAGAATCGGTTCTCTGAGGCAGAGGTTCGATCGGCTTTGGCTCGCATGCAGGACAACAACCAGGTCATGGTGGCCGATGACATCATCTTCCTCATCTGAGGGAGGGACAAGATGACTGTCTTCTGAAATTTATTACATGGACTCTGAAACTCATTTTGTCAATATGCAGCCTAATGTTGCACACTCGATAAAACCAGTCAGACCCTGACCTATAAGCGGCGCTTCCACACATGTAGCACCAATTATTATTCCAAACAGTTTATTCTTTTGATGGATTTGGATCCACAGTGTTGCAGGTTGTTCTATCCACTTGTATATTTGCGAGCAGGACCATTGCTTAAGCCTTAATCCATTATGCACTTGTTTCTGTTCGGTAGTGGCTTTATAATGTCTTATGATGTAGCAACAGACTGCTGGTGGAACAGAAGAACATTCAGTTCATTTGAAGACGGCAGGAGGGTGCTGCAGCCCTGTGCAGGTTTCATTTAGCAATGAAATGTGCATTACAACACCATAATATGGACATTATTAAGTTTTACCGACATTTAAGCGGTCTGGATTTGTATATAGTTGAAAAGTTTTGAAATTAACTGTAGTTGTGTATTCAAAAAATAAAATACCCATGCTTGGAAAATGACTGTTTCCTAAAATGAACTGTCAGCAACATGTTACTTTGTACCTTTTACTTCACATGCATCATTGCTCCCACACAGACATGTATGCACATGGTGTCTCAATCTCAGCTCTATAGTGTAACTTAACTGAGGCTCTGATCATTCTGAAGATACGAATCACGCAAGTTGTGCGCCAGCCCCAGACAAGGAGCCAGCAACAGCCACTGCCGCCACCATCCAGGACATGAGCTCTCGACGCCCACGGCTGACTCATATCACATAGCACCAAAGGCTCTCACATCTTTCACTAAAGCTAAGACCAAGTTTACTTTTAGTTTTTCTTTTACAGATAGGTCTCAGACCCTATTATGAATAAACAACATATTCACAGCATGTTACTATTCCACTGGGGCAAAAGAAATGGCCCAGGAATTTGTCAGGGGCTCAGGGTCTTATGAATTCAATGCATGCACAGAACATCATCAAATGAGCCATTAAAATATTTATCTGGCTCTCCTCAAGTAATCCCATCAGCTGACCCTCGAGTACAATAAATAAGTCATAGTGTGCGTAAAAGCCTAGTGGCTGTCTGACCACACATCTGTGATTTAAATGTTTATAGATCATTGATGCAATAAATTTTGGATCCACCAATTTGCTGGAGCCAGGCTAGACATGTGAAATAAAATACTGCTTATACCCAAAATGAACCACTAGAGGGCAACAAAAAAATACTTAAAGCCTTAAATTAAAAAAAAAAATAAGAATTTGAAAACATGAACAACAATTTCTGTTTTCACCAAAAACATAGGTAAAATGACTAATGCACAAACTCTCAAGCTTGTGACTTGCTCATATCTTTGTTTGTTGCTGCAGAAACTCCCTCAGTCACCTCACTTTGCTGAAACAAGATGAAAATGTATGCATGGAAAATGTCAACAGTACTCGTGCACATGTATGTGTTGCTGTTAAATGTAGGAGGCTATCAGTATTAGGATGAGGATATTGTGTTAGTATACCACTCCGACATAACACTTTTAAGGAAAATATTAAAATGATAGTATTTAATATTACTATATAATGTTAGCATGTCGGTATAGCTTTATTGGTATACTAGTCCAAGTGGTACTAGTCAGAATAATTTCAGCAGTAGCTACAGCAGGTTGTGAATCACAAGGCCAACATTTATCATTTTAGTAGTTTTTGTTTCGTTAACCCAGAATTATATCTGACTTGTGGTTAGTTTCCGAGTTAGACGTTAGAGAAATTTATGAACGGATAAAGAAAGCAAATGCTGGTTAGTGTATTCTCCAAAGTAGGACAGTTCCTAGAAACACCTGTTAGCTTTCTTTTCTTTCTCTGTACGTCACTCCTAGATAGCCTTTCAAAGTATGTAGTATGTAGTCATAATTTCATGATGCTTTCAGCCACGTGTCCGTACTGGGACCTCACATTACAAAGGCACGGCGGTACATTTGTTAAGAGAACCGGAGATCCATCTCATGCAGGTCACATTGCCAACAGAAACTCATCGAGGTTTACACACTGATAAACCAGTGTACTGATAAATCATGAATCACGTTGATCCTCCCATGCACGTCCTACAAGGGAAACTTTATAGTAAGTTTGGTTCGGAAATCTTTAAGATTTTCTTGTTCCTTTACTTTCTTGTTAAAGGAAATGCCACAATGACTGCATTATGGCAAATCAGCTTGTTTCCCATTATTCTCTCCCATTTATTTATTGCATTATGCAACATAATTATTTTGACCTGTGATTGATTATTGATTATTTAGATGTAAAGCCTTCTGCGCCATACTTGTGATGTGCAGCAACATAAATAAATGAACTTGAAGGTGGCACTTGTTTTTGAGTCAAACTTTGTTGTAAAACAATGCAGTGAACTTAAATTTTAAACTAAATTTTACTCTTATTCCACTAATTTGTCTTCATAAGTTGGACTTATTTAAAATTTTAGGTTGCACATTGCTTACATGCATCTGAGACAGTCATCTTTACTTTAATCATATTTCTATATAAACGTGGATCAAATGAATAATGAGTGCTGGACCCACAGACATTTATGACTTTCCATTTCAGCATCTTTCACCTCACTGATTTTGTTTTACGCCGTGCAGTTTTACCGTTTTGGTCTCAAGTCACAGTGTAGCTTCCAGATGCAGCTGGCAGCTATTTTCAGGGTTTTGA
>JAPMOB010021365.1:0-18081 GCA_029875015.1 Lepomis gibbosus | reverse complement strand
AGGTCTCTCTTGAAAAAGAGGTTTTAAATCTCAATGAGATCATCTGGTTAAATAAAGGTTAAATAAAAAAAATAAAAAATGAAGGATAATATTTTCTGTGAGGTTGTAAGGTTATTTTTCTGCAACTAATGGATGGGGAATAAAACTTTACAATATACCTTCATGACAGCTCATTTTCGTAAATGACAAAAATGTGAGTGAATAATAATACGTCTTATGGCTTGGCTTCATGTTTACTTCTGTCCTCCATTCAAACTATATAAAGCTTTACAATGCCAAAATGAAAGCATATAACTAGGTTTATTTTAGCCATGGCCTTTATAACAGTAAATTATTCTCTTGAACAAACAAGCATTGATAACTCCACCAATCTTATGAAAAGGTAATAAGAACCGTAAGACAGCATTATTGATATCAGTACACATTTACTCGACTTCAAACCTACAACTAGCTGTCATAAAAGCCTTATTACATGCCAAAACCACACTCACCGTCCATTATGGTTTCAGAAGGCACATTAACATTTCTTGGGCATTATGCCTATAATATCAATTACAGATATATCTGTAATTGATCTTGTAAAAAAAAAGAGTGTTTACTTTTAATGTCTAATATATTTTTCTTGTGTTTGTATTCACTGTATAAGGACAGAACATTTGAAAAAGTTCTGTTATAAAACAATGATGTATTATAACATTTCTTATTAAGTCATTGTGCATGTGTCATGAAGCCTTCTTAAGATAAAACATTAAACATTTCAAAACACAGGCTTCTTAAAAAATGCAATCCTTGCATTCATAGGAAAGATTACAACCCGATCTGATATCACTCCCCTGACTGCTTAAGTCATTACTGGCAGTAGAGTAATAATCACTATCCTTATCCACTGTGCCAGTGTAGGCAAGTTTGATGTGCTACAGTAAACTTTCGAATATTTAACTTATTGTTCTGCATGAATGGTTATGATTGTTGACAAGTTAATACCTAGCATAGACACATTAGAGACAAACTACAATGTAGACCATTGTTGTTGCTCAAGGATTTAATGCATGAAAACAACCCACAAACATAAAACAATTGTAAGTGGAATGCATAGCTAGCATAGAAAGCATAGTGGTAAACTAACAGTACAATATTAAATTAACGTTCTACTTTTTATTTAATGTTATAATATCATTCTTATACAGTGATTTATATCAGTTATTCTTCCAGTCTGTAGATAGTGCCTTTGCAGTGGACAGGATGCCAATGTATTCTCCTTTTAACCAGCCTCCTCCTCATTGCAACACCTTCCCCTATGTCCGTTTTAAATCTGTTTTACTACAGTTGTTGTTCTAAATTTTCCTCAGTAATCCTGTTTACAGAAAGTGTGCTGTGGGTTATGTGGGTGGTGCTGGTGTAATGTGGTATCCATCCCTGGTTCCAAAACTCCCAAGAAGTCCCACTTTCCACAAGCTGTAATGCACCAATCACGGTAGAGCTTGCTGCGGTGATTGTTTTCACTAATCACAGATCAGACATTTTAAAAACTGTGACAACATGTTTTGGACCTTGACGAGTATCCAGATACCAGCGTCTTCACTTCCTTTGTCCTCCACTGGTTTCACATGATTACACACAATGAGAAGGAGCAAACACACGTAGTATAAATATGTATATAATAAATTGTTTGTTGATACATTCTGTTTCTAGAACATTTTTCACTGTGCTTTATGCATTTTCCTTGATCAAGCAAGTAAATCTATGATACAGTTTGTTACCATATTTTTATGTAGGCCTACACTTATGCAGCCTTGTGCTGTATAATGATAATAAACAATCTTGTACCTTGTACTTTTTGGCAACAGTACTGTACAACCTCATCATGTTCATGAGTCTCTCTCTTATTTACTATAGGGCTCCAAATCAGAAAATATTGTCTATTAAAACTTGTTATGAAATATTGTTGATTTTGAATGGAAAAATAAAATACTAAGATTTGCTCTCAAATTTCAACCTCACAATTTGAATGCTACTTCAGACCTTCTCCTTCATAAGGAAATATTTATGTAATCTTTGTGAAATGTATTTGAAAGTGCCTTGTGCAACAATAGGTGGTGAGTCACAAGTCACCACTGCAAAATAAAAATGATATTAGAATGGAAATAGACACTGAGTTTTTATTTAGTCATGTGTCAGATTACCAACCTTCACATACAGGCAACCTTCCTTCCCACCCTTGGACACCACAAAGGATTTTTCTGTTGCCAACCAATCTGTAACTGATTAGAGAAATAACATTTTAAAAAAGTTAGACTTCAGACAACACATTTCAAGAAGGATCTGTGTTAACCTTTGACTTTCACATGACAACACTGAAAAACAGACCTACTGAATACCCACTTTGATTAGAATGAGTTAAAATATGCTACAATTACATTTCAAAAATTAATTCTCTGAACATGAATTATCAAGAGTTATCAGTTCACTAACCCAGTGTTGCAAGTGATCACAGCCTCACTGCCAAACTCAAACCCTGTAGGGTAATCAATATATCCATTTTCCACTTCTCCAACGGTACCACAGTTTTTCTCTGAAAAAAAGAAAGGAAGGTCTCAAGTATTAATTACTGGATATCATCATGCACAACAGACTGGTCACTAGATATTATTAGCATATTCACTAGATGGCTCCAAATCAGATAATATTAACAGTTTAAACTTGTTGTGCAATATTGCTGATTTTGAATGGAAAAATAAAAGGCAAATATTTACTCTCACATTTCAGCCTCACAGGACTCCAAGTGCCAGCATTGCAAGTGATCACTGCAGACCCTCCTACAGACACGTAACCAGGACTACAGGCAAAAGAAACTTGGGCCCCATTTGGGAATGTGTCTAAAAGAATATCATTGCCCTTCAAATCCATGTTGGGTCCTGCGAGGGGTCTGGAACAGTCTTGAGCTGGAGTGGAAAATAAAGAGAAAGTGAAAGATGAACACTAGAAGTGAGGACATGTTAATGAAAGACCAAAACACCAGCTTCTGTATAATCACACATATGTCACAAGCTTATCCTTACTGCCACTCACCTTGAACAGTAATGGCAAGGCCAATAAAGCTCAGAACTTGGAAATAGGTGACACCCATGACAGGATTTGGCAAGTCTGGCTGAGGTCAATCTGCTTTCTGGCAAAGACAAACACTAATGCAAGTAATTAGCTATCTTTTGCTATCAGTTAGCTAGCATAACATTAACAAACAAATGATTCATGTTTTAGTCAGGATAGTGTATTAACTTTCTGTTTTCGATTATTTTTGGTAGGGCAGTTTGTCAAAACGTTGGATGAATTTTTCACTTACCCAAATAGCTGCTAGGTTAAATGTGAAGAATTGTTTAGGGCTGTAGCTGCTTCTGCTTCTACAATGGTGAATGTGGCTCCTTCTTTACACCTGCAGCTTCTTCATGTGGCCTTATAAACGGTGACTCATATCTTATCCTTAGCCAAAAGTCACTAACTTTACAACGAACCATAAAGTTCCCCATGCTAGAGCTGTTGTTGGGTCCTTAAGTTGTCGCTAACTTTAGATGTAAACATGAGGGCACAAACAGGAGATGCAAAGATGGCTTTCCAGAAAGTCTTTATAAATCATACATGGTTATGACGATGTGTATTCTGATGGCGAGTCACAATTTGCCATCATTTCAATGGCAGGCTAACATGTACACCACCAGATAAGGTATGATGAATATTCATTTAACACTGATGCTGCCCAGTTTTACTCACAATAGGATAACATCTAAGGTTTCTAGCTTTAGATGGAAGGGGTGTTATAGATGTATTCGTTCTACAGTACTGAACATACTGGAATTTTTATTGAACTTATGCAATATGAACAATATGTTTCCATTCCATAAAATACCTCATTCATTGTTTGTGCTACAGATTAGTTTCGAAATATGTGGATGAGGTATTTGCATTTCTTCTGAAAAAACTATAATTTTTCGGCAGCACATAGGCCTACATCATTCATCATATTACATCATTTCCAGACAATGGTTGTACCTGTAACTGGTTTACACTCATTCAGACAAAAACTGCGACAACAGCTTACTTTATTTTACGCTTTTATTTACACACACTTCTTCATTGAGTTGTCACTCAAATTACACTCACATATGTATCAAAATAAAGCCAAAATAGCAGAATTTATATTACTGCATGGACTTTGTTGGGAACTAGTTAGTTTGAACATGATGGAGATAAGTACCTTGTTGTTTGTAGTCAGAATGGGTTTCTCTTTCTGCCAAAAGTACTAAAACACCCTCTGTTCCAGAATGTTCTATGGTATGACATGTTTACTATGTTTTCTATGTAAGGACTAATAGAATGAAAATTAACACTCTTGATCTGACAAGTAAATTTGCATTCTAACAAATTCCAAATTGTTCACAACCAGATCCTGGTTTCCACTTTCATCATTAGTCATGGTCATCATTCCCAGCTGGCATTGTAAATCTTCTGTTGTTGCTTAATAATACAAAAACACTTTAATTTTAATATGTTATATATAGCAAATACAGTATAATTATAGTATTATTTCAGCAAACATGTTGAGGAAGAATTCCTATTTATTTACCTCTTTAAATATATTTAAAGTGTGGTAAAGCAAGCAATGGCCTGAGATGACTTGTATGTGTTGGTGGTGGCATTGGAAAACTATCATTTGAAATGAATAATCAGTTTGATAAATGCTGCAATAACACACTCTCATAAACATGTTGACGTACATTATGACCCAGTAGCTTCACAATTTATCACGTGTTATCAAAGTGCCTTGGTAGAACTATCACCACAAAAAGCAGGTCACCGAGCCAAATGGGGCCTAAAATAACTTTGCCTCTTTCTCTTAGCTCGTTTGGGTCATGCCTTTGTATATTTGAGTACCATGCACAGAAATATAAGTAGGGATGCAAAAGAACTCCACCGCAGCAAAGTGTACCAAAGTGGTACTCCTGTCCATGCCCTGAAAAACAAAGAGTCAATTAATGACTGGATTTCAGACAACAAACATATCGTACAGTATGATACAGTATATTAATAAAAAAATCTAATTTAAATTCTAATGTTGTTGTTATAGTAAAACAAATGTAGTCTAACCTGCTGAAAAACAGATCTTGATTGGTTTGATTGATTTGTAAAGACTGGTTTCTTGTATCAGTGAGGACTTCTATGGTAAGTTGGCTGGTAGTCAGAGGTGGGGTTTCGGCTGTGGTGGTGCTCATTCTGTCTGCACAGTCATAAACAGGTTGGCCTGAAGATTAAATAATTTTAAATGATTAAAACAGAAGACATTACAGTGCCATCCTTTAATGAATGTATATATTTTGCAATAACAGCCTCAAAGCAAAGCAGTCCTGATCAGTACTTTTTATGAAGCCCATGTTTCCAATGTATTATATTGTTCTACTTAACGCCCATTTGCGTGGGAATTTGTTAAAATTAAATACAACACAGATTTCCCAGTAAAAACTGGTGCAAACTATGTGTCCTGGTTCCAAGGTTGATGAGGGAAGGTTATTTGCACTGCTTTTTGCCATGCTGTCATTTTTAATACAACCACTATGAGTCGCCGAAATCCAATCCTACACATGGGGGCTTTAATCCTATACAAACAATAAACATAATCAATAAAAACAATAATTCAACAAGACTTATAACGAAAGTATACCAGTAAAAAGTAATTGACACTATCACAATCACTCATTTTGCTTGAAAGGTTATAAGGTAACAAGTGGAGATGGAATAAGGCTTTCCACTTTGCCTTCATGGCAGCTTAATAAAGGTGTATTTGAGCAGAAACCCTCTTGTAATGTGTAAATTCCGACATTGCAATCGCAAGAAATAAGAGAAGTTTCAAAAGTGTGTTGACACACAGCCAAAAGCCTCATTAACAGCACAAACTGACAGTCAGTGAATAATAAAACATCTTATAGCTTGGCTTCATGTTTATTTCTGTCCTCCATTCACACTGTATAAAGCTTTGGACAGCCAAAATGAAAGCATATCACTAGGTTTCTTTGTTTAGCCTTGGCCATTATAGCTGTACTGTAAAACTTGTAGACTGATAAAAAGTTATCTTGAAGCAACAAGCATTCATAATGACACAAACCTTATAAAAAGGTCATATTTATTAGCACTGTATAAAGTTACTCGTACTGTCATAAAAGTACCATAACGATACTCACCACTATGCCTAGATCATGATAACGAAGACTTTAACGCAGGGTGAAAAGAGAAGCTGCAGCAATGTGCAGTATGAAAAAATATGGTGTTTTTGAAAATAAAACCATGTAAACCTGTTCTGGTACAATCCCTAAATAGGATTTTGAACCTGAAAATGGGCATGATACCACTTTTTAATACGTTGTGTTACGAAACAATAATGTATTATATCATTTAAAAATTAAGTCATTGTGCATGTTATGAAGCCTACTAAAGAAATCAATAAAACATTATTAACACAGGCTTCATAGAAAGTGTTACCAATTATTGCATTTAAAAGGAGAGAATACAACCCTATCAGTTCTTACCCTGCATATTAACAACATAGATACAGCTGCTGTTTGCAGGCATCAGGACCTGCACAGAGAGGATATCACTCCCCAGGCTGCTTATGTCATTACTGGCAACACAGTAATAATCACTATCCTCATCCACTGTGCCACAGTGTAGGCGTAAGTCTGAGGAGTGGTGAAGCAGGACCTCTTTGTGGCGAGTGTTTTGATACCAGGAGTAACGAACGCCAGTGCCCTCTTTACAGCCACAGCGCACTGTCACTGGCTGCCCCCAACATGTTGGCCTGTCCACTAGAGAGCTCAAGGGCCAAAGTCTGGGTTTCGATACTGGAACTGGCACAAAGAAGCAAGTGATATGTTTAAATTCATTCAGCTTGACCATATAACAATTAAATGTCCAAATGCAGTCCGTAAATGTTACTGACATTTTCATATTAATGTACATTTTCTAAGCTAATCATTAAAAAAACTTCTGTTTAATTCTTACCTTCAGTGCCAGCCACATGAACTGAAATCATGATGTCAGCATATATTTTGTCAATCCCAACCCAGTACACTCCAGCGTCTTCAAATCGGAGTTCCCTGACTTTCACAAACAGCCCACTTCTTCCTTGATCTACAATTTGAGTCCTTTGTGTGTTCATTGTTTTAGCGCCACCATCTGAATCCACCAAAATCTCGCAGGTGCTTCTGGAGTCACCTCGGCACCAGTACTTTTTACTGAACAGGTACCGGGCTGCGTCGTACTTGCAGTAAACAATGAATTCACCCCTCATGTGTTCTGTGATCTGCCACTTATCACACTGGAGCTGAAGACTTGCTGAAAAACAGAGTACAAAAACATTGAAACTGCTCATAGCCACAGCAATCACAGAAATGATTTTGTTTCAGGTCCACAATAACAGACACAACATTCAACTTGATTTCAACTGATATAATTTTAATTCTTGATCCACATTTTAACATTAAACTTGTGAAACATGTAAAAACAATCACTAATAATAATCACTATTTTTTTCAGGTGTTAAATTGTGTAACTTCCCATGTGAATGTAAATACTCTATTATATCAATCAATCAAAAGTATTTGACACATGTAATCATACTCTATCATATTCCGCTGAAAGAAATATTTTTACGTCAGGCAGATTACACACATTTCACATATAAAGTAAGAATGATTAAATGATGTGAGATAATGGTTCACATAAACTTTTCTAAAAATCATGAACTCATATCAAAGCAAGCACTTATTTGTTAAAAAAAATGTCTAAAGTGTTCAATTATGGCACAATAGTTACTCCAGTGTCACTGATGAGTATTACTTAAATAAACTAAAATCTAATTCTAATAAAAAAAATTATGGTTAGTTCCAATTTAACTTTATTATTGAAACAGATATTTGCACACAGAAAAAAACAGATTATGATCAACAATGCAAGTTGTAAATCATTGCCCACTTACCATGAAAAAGCAAAGTCATCCACAGTGTCTTCATTTTGATGTTGAGATGTCTGAACTGAGACATCTGAACAACAGCAACACTCAGGAAGCTGTAGAGGTGGACTGTGGTGGTCCTTGCTTCCTGTTGGTGCATTGTGTATTACAGCATAGTTTTTGCTTCCTGTTATGCCTAGAACACATATGCCCAGATCATCACACCTGTTTCATATTTGCAATATAGGATGTGATTCTATCCAATTATGGTTTTGACAAACCACTGAGTGAATTATAATGATAATAAACTTATTTATTTATACAGCACTTTTCAGATCAAAATTAAAAAGTGCCTTACATGGATAAACCAGGATTAAACATTTTAGGACTGCATTGCGACAAACACAATCAGATAATAATTAAAATAATATAACAGACATGTTGGACATAAAATGGTGTGTTTTAATGAATAAAAAGCTTTTTAAAAAGAAGACGTTTCAGGGCTGAGCAACCCTGATTCCAAAAACCCAGTCACCATTTGTCTCAAACCAAGATTTAGAAAAAGCCAGCAGAGACCTGCCAGAAGATCAGAGGCTGGACTCTGGCTCATAGGGGTGCAGCAATAAGTGGGAGCTTAACCATGACATGCTTTAAAGGTAAAGGTTTAATCAATAAAATCTCAAAATATATTCTAAAAAGCACAGATCAGTGCAGAGAGGCTAAAACATGGTTAATGTGAGCTTGGTCTTGTGTTAATTCACCACAAAGCCACTAGATGTCCCCATGCCACTGATGCAGTGTGCAACACCTGCTGAATGCAAGGTGCAGCGCATTGTCGTCTTCATCATGGCATATCTGACTAAGGCATTTTTTCTTCATGTGTAACTGGGTACAGTTACACATAAATGCTACCTCTTCTCACATGAACTGCATGTCAGCTTCTCAGGTAAGCCTGTTCTCAGTATGTGTCTTAATTTTCATCTTTATAACATTATATTATAGCTATATAGGATGTTGTTACATATACATATATTTTATTACTTTTATTCATACTCTTCTTAACATAAAGCTTGCTATATATAATAAAGAGAAGTCTTAAACGAGTGACTTAAAGTCTATATTTCCTTGAAACAAAGGTTCTCCTATGTATCTTTAAAGTCTACTTAACACAACTAGAAACTGGACCGCTTACCCACCAAACAAATTACAGTAAGTTGATCAAATTTGAGTTTTACAAGAAAGCATTTACTTGTCTGTACTTCATCCCAAAGACTATTGGCTGCTATGGACATTCACTAGGCATAAATAAAGATCTATAGTTGAGTAGGTTGCTGCTAATTACTTTCTCAGAACATCAGGATTTTCCGGATTCACACCCTCTTTCTTCACCACTCCTGCCTCTGCCACTGTCTCCTGCCTTCCTCCACGCCTCTTGTGTGTCCTGACTGTGGTTTAACAGGCTAGACTGCCTGCTTTGCACTCTGAGTTTGGGTAGGAACAGCTGTCCTTGCCTGTTTCTATGCATAAATGTGTGGCCCACTATTTGTGGGACTTACCCTCCCATTCTGTGACACTGTCATGCAATCAAACAGGCGAGTTACTTTAGGACCCAGTGAGAGACACCCAGGGGGCGCGGCAATATTTTTAATCTGACCACAGAACCAGTTAGCTTACTCTTGCTTCCTCTAAGACAGTTCACACATTCTCTCATAATAGTTCCTTGATGTGAGAGAGAGCAATAGAGAAGTGCTCTGTGCTGCAACAACAGACGTGCCACCACCCTGAACCCAAGACTTGGAGACCCTAATCTATGACCTGTGGATGAAGACCTTTGTGTTCTGACATGCCTGTGAAAGGTACCCTATCCCAGGCAGTACACAGCTAGCCATGGAGCATCAGGCCTGGATACTGAGAAGCTTCTTGGCCCAGCTGGAGAGTCAGCAGACTGTGGACAAGGACGCACCAAATGGCATTGCTGGGGAGTTTGCGGTGGGTCAAATGTTCCTTTTGTTGAAGTACTGTTGTGAGTTACATTGTAGATGAAGCCTCCACATAGCCGAGGCATCCGAAACCATGTGATAATTGTTACATTTATTTATACTAAATGAAATGACAGATAGCAAGAGGGAAGGTTAATAGTTTTACAAACTTTACGACTTTTCACAAAAGGCATTATGTTCAGGGAAGTAACATGCTGCTATTGTTATAACGGATTATGCCATTTTGTGCTTCCTCTTTGCACTGATGCTTGCCTCTGAAGGCGCATGAACAAGGAAGACCTATAGGCAAATTCATTTATATCTAAAAACTAACAGATCATTCAGTCATTTGTTCATTTATCAGTGTTGTATACAAAAATGCATGTACAATCAAGCACCAGTGCATGTATACGCACTAAAAAAATCTCCCTCAGATGTCGTGAGTCCAAGGATGACATCATCTGTGGGTTGCTACCATGGTGATCAGTGACATACCTGTGCCTAAGGACAGCACTGTGTGCTTCACATGCTTCCCTTCTGCTGTCATTCTGCTACCACTCCAGAGGAAGGGGTCTATTTCATCACTTCCTTTGAGAACAAAAAGCACTCTGTGGCAGTGCAGATGGTCTGCAAGGCCTTTAGCAGACTGTTCAAACTGCAAGAACTGGCCTCTGAACAAAAAGGCCAGTGTCTTAACAAATCCTGTAAGCATGGACGTGCTATGACTTTAATTTTTCGTGTCAAACCTTCCGCACAGTAAATTCCAGATGGAAATTCTCACCGTTTTTAAGCCATCTTGTCAGTTTCTAGTAAAGTGAGTCATAGATTCTGGTCATCGTGGGTTGAATCACATAAAAACTGACCATTTGTTACCATTGTTCAATTGGTCACATGCAATTCGCCAGCCATTAGCCTCTCTTTTTCCTAACTCTCCCGTGATACTGAACAACTATGAAAATACTGCAAAAATATTTTAATAATACAAATGCGCCTCAACTATTATAGATTTGTGTCTCAGCAGTAAGGTGTATAAATAGTTATATATGACATGAAAGCAGTGAAAGGCACACAACTCCCAATATGAAAAGTATGGTTTTATTTTAATAAATAACATGAATCTATTCATTTGCCCTAAAGAAGCAACAGAAACTCATGAGACTTTGTTAATTAAAAGTTGAGTAAACCTAATTTATGTGTGCTTACTGTACACTAGTCTATATCCCTACATGTATCACCTCAACAAGCCACGCTACATATTAGAATATTAGATTCCTTTAGAGAAACAGTTTTCTCCCATTTGCACCTGTTCTGTTATGTCAATGAGCAGTATATCAGCTTACAGCTATACTTCGGTGGAACACAACATCATGATAGTGTGAAAAAGAGCAGGCATCAGACTATACAGTACACCCTACAAAGAAAACAAGCAAGTACACATAAACTGTAGGCATTTCCTAATGAAAGGCAATCTATATACCTAACTACTCTGTGACAGTCTCAGTAATACAATATATTCTGTATTTTACCCACCACAGACACATTCTTAAAGCAACTTGTTTATCAGCGGTGTATTACTGGACTGAAAAGCATACTCCTTTGTGTTGTATGCAGTGAGAAAAAAGTCTGCAAACATTTATGACCAAAATGCTGTCATTGAATGGTATGTGTTGTATGTTTTTCAGAGGTTAAAAAGCCAGTCAACTAAGTACCGAACTGACAAGACCTACCCCTCCAAGACAGCAGAAAAGCAAGAAAACATCAAGAAGAACCGATACAAGGACATTGTTCCATGTAAGCTTTGCTAAAAGGCAGATTTGTGAAACTTTCGGCTTACTTCTGCATGAGGCAATAAATATAATTCTGCATCCAATTAGGTGTCAGAAAAGATAAGACTAAGAAAGGATGACTCCCTATATTCAAACCACCGCACATTAATGTTGACAAAACATAAATGTAGATTGATCAGACAGTAAAGGGCTTACAGTGTTATGTGTTGCATGAAATGTAGATGCAACTACATTATTTGACTACAATACTATGATCTTAATATTGTGGGTAAATACATTTTTATGTGTATGATGAACCTGAAATTATTAAAAGTGGCGGTGAGCTAGATTTTTTTTTCTACTAGGTTAATAATGCTGTACAAGTGTAATTCTGTAATTCTGTGTAAATCTGTCAACAGAAAAAATACAAATACCAACATTTTTTATTCTTTTTCTCTGCATTGGGTGTGAACAGGTACAGCTCAGTGACTCCTGAGTTGTACAACGTTCATATTATAACCATATATTCCTCTCATTTTAGTTGACCACAGCAGAGTAAAGCTCACTCTTCTCACAGCTAAAAATGACGCAGACTACATCAATGCCAGTTTTATCAAGGTACATTAAGAACATCCTTGCAAGGAGAATCATTTTTATGCATACAAATTACATTTTTAACAAATGTAACATTTATGTAACTTATGGGGTTTGTGCAAATATGATTAACTTTCCCTCACTCTTGACTATAAGCTGTGTTTTTTCTGCAGGGAGTGTCAGGATCCAGGGCCTACATCGCTACTCAAGGCCCTCTGCCTCACACAGTACTGGACTTCTTGAGGATGATTTGGGAGTACAACATAATGGTATGACCTGTCTTTCATTTGTGGACACAACAAGGTGTTTTAGCACATAACAGTGCTCTCAAAACAACTATTAGCATGCTTATCAAAAGAGCTCTTGGACTACATAAACGGACCTTCTGAACTCCCCCACCCCCCAGTTAAAAATGTGTTCATGTTATATTTTTTAATTCTTATTGTCTTGTTTGGCTGTAGGTCGTAGTGATGGCCTGTCGAGAATTTGAAATGGGAAAGGTGACACCATTTTCTTGGTTTCCTCATTCCACTTCTGTGTTCCATAATTTGTATATCATTAAGACTTCTGCATTTTGTGTGTCACTTTGCCTTCAGTTTGGCGTGGTTTTGTAAACCACTGCGCTGTGTCATTGTATGTGTTGGTTTTAAAGTATGGATTCAATAGTTTTTTGTGTAAAAAGTAAAATGTGAAAAAAACTGCACTTTCTTTACCCCTTTTGTAGAAAAAGTGTGAGCGCTACTGGCCACATAAAGAAGAACAGCCATTTGTTTGTGAGCCTTTTACAGTTTACTGTGTGAGTATTTTTATTCTCACTGTTGCACTTCCTACTTTGGCGGGTTCTTAGAACTGTTCTATAACATATGATCACATCACTTCACGTTTACACACCTTTTTTAAACAGCAAGACTGAGTACTAAGCTTAACAATGTACTGCTGTGCTTTTTATGTTACAGGATTCTGAGGTAAACAAAGGTGATTATCTGACAAGGACGTTACGGGTGACTTATCGCAACGTAAGTATTGTTTACACCCTGACTGTGAGAATAACTCTCAGAGAAATTCTCCTGAGACAAGCAAGAGATTATCAGATGACATGTTGTTAACTGCCACAAAGACTAGAGCAGATGTTGAGAATCTCAAAACGAATGTGGTCATATTTGACATTTTTGAGACAGGCTTTATTAACATCTGCTAAAATCATTTTATCCATTTAAATCTTCAACTACCACAATGACACAAACAGTAGCAAAAAGCATGTCAAATGTGTTTCGAACTGATAAATTACCTTGTTATTACATTTGTTCTGAGAAAAAGCTTGCATTGAAAAATGCTTTTATTTTTTCCAGTGTAGCCGAACTTTGACACAGCTGCACTATGTCAACTGGCCAGATCACGGTGTACCAGACTCCATTCCTCCCATTTTGGAAATGTTGCATGAGATGCGTTCCTATCAAGCCCACGATGACATCCCCATCTGCATCCACTGCAGGTTAGGCCTCCATTGAAAAAATTATCTTCATCCATTTATTATGAATAATTTTAGGCCTGTTTCAGCCTGTTCTCAGTATATAAATAATTAAATAACTTTTTAAGTGATGAGAACTGCCATGACAAATATCAGTCAGGCAGTCCAGAATGTTCATAGCGCAGAAACTGTCTTAGTAAAAATCTTTAATGATCTGTGAGAAAGGGGATGTGGGTAATCTTTCTGTCCTGCTCCTGCGCTAGTTAACACAGTTTGCCATACTATACCAATAGTAATAAAAGCATTTGGTTGAAAAGGCTCTTGATTGGTTCCACACTGATTTAACTGGAAGACAGTTCTTTGTCAGTGTTGGTAAACAAGTTTGAAATATTCATAACATTTTAAATGGTTTGCCACAGGACTCTGCCCACTATCCTCACTGTACATGCTCCCACTGGGCCAAATTATAACAACATGATGTGAAAGTTTATAGCTATGTGGACGACACGCAGAGACAGTTGACTAAGAAGCCTTTTCTTATTATGGACCAAAACTGTGGAAGAGCCTGCATATGCATATTTGTCAACTTCTGTACAAAAACAAACCAAAAAACCCATGTTTTTTTATCTTGCTTTAAGGTAGTTTGTTGTTGATTTGGTTATTTCACTGAAATATTTTTTATACTCACTTTTATTGGACTGATTAAATGGTTGGTTTTGCAAATTTGTTTAATTGCATTTTTATGCAATTTTTTGAAAAGCACTATGAGCTGCTTATTATGTAGGCAACTGTATAAAAGGTGCTATCCAAATAAAGTCTATAATAATAATTATGTCTGGATGGACAGAGCTTGTTTGGTTGCAATATCAGGAGATCAACTGTAGCGATGTGTGAAAACTTTAAGGCAAGTGGTGATCACGCTGAAGAATCACACTTTCAGTTATTTGAGTTACTATGGAAACGTATTGCCTATGGGCAGCATGTACATGTCCCTTAGTTGAGGCCTTAGAGGTTAGGCACCTCCTTTTTCTTTTTTGAGACAGGAAGTGTGCATAGGCGGTTAGCCAACTACCCACTAGGTTTTAAAGTGTATGTATTTCCCCTCGATTTTTCCAGCATTTAAACTTTGGCTTATTTAAAACAGACTAGCCAGATCTAGCCTTTTGCTTTGTTGAATGTGCCATCTCACAATGATATAGAAAATTACTTTCAGTTTGGGGGGGCCTGCACAATACTGAAGAATAGACAATACAGAAATCGGTTTTGCAAATATGGACAATGCATGAAAACATTTAAATTAGTGAGTTACATTTTTTTTTACATAAATATGTTCCCAGTAAATGTGTCAGGGCTTTTTTGTAAACTAACTGCACTATATCCATTAAGTAACAATTAAAATACTAAACGTAGTATGAAAGCATGCCGTGCCATGACATGCCCACACTTTTTGAGGATGATGTGTCAGAAATGGCTTGTTCAGTCAGTGACAGATCCAGCCTACACAGATGGCAGTCACCCCACCACTGAGTAATATCACCAATAGACAGCTGTTGAAAAAAAATGCAGTGAAAGACTTTTCACTGGAAAATGTGATTTTGTTCTTCAACACTTAATAGGTAAAGGGCTTAACATCACAAACCTCACATATTATACTAAACTAACCAGCTCTACCTCTAACTGCTTCCAGTTGAATGTATCAACGTCTGTGTGAGACAGTATCAATAAAAATGTAAGGTTCTGCTGTACTTTGCTTTGACTATATATATACTATATCACACTGCTAGGAGTGCTTTTTAGAGGATAATCATGTGCAATATTATAAATGAGCATATTTCCAAAAACTAAAACCCATACTGTATACTGAAACAGGCTTTGACTGTTTTTTAAAATTTTAATTTGATCCACAAGATAAGCTGATGCCTTCTTCAACTCCTCTATAATAATAATTATTTGACTAATCATATTGAAATGTCCCTCTTGCTGGAGATGAGCTGTTAAAATCTGACTTTTTGCTGCTGTGATTGTAGTGCTGGCTGTGGTAGAACAGGAGCCCTGTGTGTGATTGATTACACTTGGAATCTCCTGAAGAAACAGGTGAGCTAGTCCTTCTGCAGTACTTTTTACACTTTAATTATATCAGTCAGATAACACTACGGAGCAAACTGTATTGTGCTGATGTGTGTGCTTGTTTATAGATGATCACTCTGGATTTCAATATCTATGACTTAGTTCAAAATATGAGGACCCAGAGGCCCTCCCTGGTTCAAACCAAGGTACTTTCTGTTTTCTTTTGTTTTAACAAGCAGAACCACATTTTGGGCAATTCTTCATGTCAGCTTTTCCCTCTATCGCAGATCTTTTAATGATTTGTGTTGTGCGTCATGCCCCAGGGCTATGTCATCTAACAGAGCAGGTTTTTGTTGTTTAACTTCAGGAACAATACGAGTTGGTCTACAGAACCATCAAGTTACTGTTTGAGAGATATCTGCAGTCCATGGATGCACAGACTTGCAGAAATGAGGTGAGCAACCAGGAACACTCCCTTGCGAATGAGCCAAAGTGCATAGAGACAATGGAAATGTTCAATATGTGCTCCACCAGCACCAACTGACAAGCACAACCATCACAACCAGAAAAGCAGAAACAACAGCGCTGGCAGGCTTTTTTTGTGGTTTCAGTAGCACTGATAGAGAATGCAGTCACGTGATCTCAGTGGAAAATAATCATATTGTAGACTGGTTGATTCAAAAATGAAATTTGAAGGTTACTGCAGTACTTAGCTAAACTCTTAACAGGAAGTTAATGATTTGTTCAAATGCAAGGGCCTCTTTTTTACATAGATAAAAGATTGCACGCACCATGATACTAAATGTTAGGAAAAAGTCATATTTGCCAAGCATTAATTTACATCGAATATTATATCAAAAGCTGTTAACCCACACTGTGTTGTTAAACTGGCCAGGTGACAATGGTCCCGTCAACTAATACCCCTGACACTGAAAGCGAGCTCTCTGACCTGAGTGAGGAGTTGGATTTGCTGCCACAGTTCCAGCACCTCCTTGATGAGGAAAGGGATGTTTTTCCCCAGTACCACACTCCCTTGCCTTCTGCTTCAGAAAATCTCATTGCCTTGAGAGATAAGGACATGCAGACGAATGACCAACAATGGCACCTGTTCCGGAACTTTCCTGAGGATCTGGTCTTCACCCAGGACCTGCAGGAGGGACCCACGACCTCACCCAAACTGGTGCATATCAGCCAGAGAAGCTCTGAAGCAGAGGAGAAGATACAGGAGCGCGATGACGTACCATTCCTGAACCCTCCACCTTCACCAGCTGTGGCAGCAGCCATTTGTCTGATGGTGGAAGACCCTTACTTCGATGCTCCAATGAGTTCCCCTTCATCAGAGGAAGTTCCAATGGACTCTGAAGACGCCAAAGAATGGACAGTTAGCCCTATCTTCAACACACCCTCATTGTTTTTGAATGACCAGACTCTAGAGCTTAACTCTCCTGCCTCAGGTAAATGGTCATATTTGTTCCTCTGTTAGTCTTAAAGAACACAGTTTCTACAACCACAGGCTAGCTAAATTTAATTTAGTATGTATTTGTATTAATTGATGTGCATTTTGTAGGTACTGTAGAAGCTGAAACAGATGAGGAGGTACCTCCTCCCCTGCCTCTACGAACCCCTGAATCATATGTACTAGATGTGGATGCAGGTTGGTGTTCTCAGTGTAGATAAAAGTCTCATAGACTATAAAACCATCAGCTTCTATGAGGCTTACCCAGAGCATATTCCTCACTTCATTAGGTTTATTGTATCAATTCCAGTTTTGCAGTCTCTGATCATCCAATCATACTGTATACACTGAAATCCTCTTTAATCTTGCTATGTGCTAATATATTCTTCAGAGAATATACAGTACATGTTACATTACATTATGTTATGGTTTTGTTTCCCAGAGCACTCAGATCCCTGTGAAAGGTTAATGGTTATCATTCCACCCAATGCTGCTGCTGAGGCTGTCAGGGAGTTGCAAGGTGAGAAAACAAGTGGAAAAAATATCTGAACCTCTTAAATATTATAGCACGCTCAATTATCATTTTCATTTAGTTCCACATATCTTAAGATGACTAATACCATTATATTTCAGTGTACTTTAATCTCTGCAACTATATTGTTAAACTCGGGACAACTCTTCAATTAGCAGTAGTGAAATGGTAATACTGTGTACAATATACATGACAAACTACAATACGTATTTCCCTATTCCCAGGT
>JAPMOB010021281.1:0-16611 GCA_029875015.1 Lepomis gibbosus | reverse complement strand
GCTCACATACAGGAAGCCATCTGAACTGCACATCATCTTCATCATCTTCACCCGGCGAGGACTCCTCTCTGTTGGATCCCTGCAGCGTTTCACCTCCTCTCACCTGTACTTTTTATTATTTTATGAATTCTGTGAACCCTCCTGCCTTTACACCTTCTTTTTTTTTTAAATGTGAAAAATATCTCGATGTAAAACTTTAAGAGGAAAAAAAAAGATATCAGATCTTAGAGGTGAAAAAGAAGTGTGGTAGATCGCATGTCCTAGACACTTTTTGCTATTTTAATTTAAGGATTTTTTTTCCTTCTCCTGGATTGTGTATATTGTATCTCGATGTGCATTGCTGGACCAATCGTTTAAAAATGTCAACACGGGAATGGGATTTATTTAGTTTGTTTCCGGGTGTATAAAGTCGTTAAGTGTACAGAAGCTCTTGCCAGGCTCAGGGACCGGAGACTGTCGATCATGAACACCCCATCGTCTTTTCCCAGAGTCCTTAACCCAGCGTTTAGAGCCTTTCATTTGTTTTCACTTCACTCAGCTCAGAACTTAACTAAATATTAACTAAATTTAAACTAAAGTTATAAGGGAAGACTTTCTAGATCGTTTCTCAGCTGGACGGGGAAGAAGACTTTCTAGATCGTTTCTCAGCTGGACGATATGAGTTTTCGTCGTGATGTTTTGTCACATATCTTCATATAATAATAATAACGTTTCATATGTTTTAGGTTTACAAATAATTGTGTTTGTCAGTCATCAAACAATCTGCTGATTATTTTAGTTTTGCCTATAAAATGTCAGAACATCTTCAAGTTCCTCTTTTTGTTTGACCATCAGCTCAAAACCCAAGACCCCAGGAACTAAATATGAATATTAAGAGTTGAAAAACAATTCTGACATCAGAAAGGACCCGACAAGCACTTGTGGACTTCTTATAACTCCTTTCGATTTATTTATTGTAAAGTTAAGCAAAAGTAAAAAAAATTGTCATCCAGCCTTAATTAATCCAACATGAAGAACAGGACTTGCATGGTTGAGTCTGTTCCTGTTCTTCACATGTTGGATTTTTAAAACTTTTCTGAACTGAGTGAACTGTGAGCATCTTAAACCCGAGCCTGATTTACATCCTGGTCAAATAACATTTCATTTAAAGTGTCCCTGAAGTGAATTTAAGTGTTTTAACATGTAAAAAAGAAAAAATGGAATAGACAAGGAAGCAGCTAAGAAACTAACGGAGCGAAAAGGGAATTGATCTGCTTCTTCTTCTTCTTGTTCAGGTGTTTTTTTAAATCTGTGAGTTCAGTTCACAGAATCTGCTGTCAGCTCAGACACATCACGGTGATGAGACAGTGGATGGGAGCAAACTTTTGTTTGTTTCATCTCAGCTGGTAGAATACTTTTCCTTTTAACAGGCGTAAACGCTCTGCAGAATGAAAAGAGTCGTGAACGCAACGTAAGTTCAAAGTTTCATGGCCACAAAATAGTGTTTCTGTGTATAAAAATCCGTCTATAATGTTAGAGAGCCAACGCCCTCCAGTCCTGATCCGTCCAATCAGACAGTCTCCCTGATCTGCTCAGCGAATCACTAAGAAGGGCTTCTTCTTCTCTGGTCTTGTTGTAAATAATCTTATCTTTCTCTGTCACTCTCTCGCTCTCTTATAACGGTGACGCCATGTAAATTAGAGAGCACAGGAAGTACTTACTGGATGTCGGGTTGCAGAGTGGAAGTGAAATATTAGAATGTGTGTTTGTGTTGGGGAAAAAAACGATATCAACGTGGACTGAATGTTGCGCGTTTTGGCTCAGTGTTGCGCGCTGATCCATCTAAGGCAGGAAGTTAAACTTTTGCGGGTCATTAGGCGTCTGAACCAGTGGTTCCCAACCTGGGAATGTTTCAACCTGGGCTGTAGTCAAGACAACTAAAGTCCAGTCCAAGACTAATCCAAGTGTGAGCAGTTTTGAAAACGAATCAAGACCACGTCCAAATGCAAAAAGTGTTCAGCCGAGACAAAGTCCTAATGTCGTCATGTTTGGGTCCAGACGGCCAAAAAGTGGTCAAGACAAAGAATGAGTGGACCGAAGTCCAAATGCGGTCTATTCTTCAGGCGAGACCAAGTCCCAGTGTGGTCATGTTTGGGTCCAGGCAGCCAAAATGTGGTCAAGACAAAGTTGACTCAAGATCAAATTCGGTCAAGGGTTTATTCGAGACCAAGTCCCAATGTGGTCAAGTTTGGGCCCAGGCGACCAAAATGTGGTCAAGAATGAGTGGACTCAAGTCCAAATGCGGTCTATTCTTCAGGCGAGACCAAGTCCCAATGTGGTCAAGTTTGGGCCCAGACAGCCAAAATGTGGCCAAGACAAAGTCGACTCAAGATCAAATTCGGTCAAGTGTTCAGTCAAGACCAAGTCCCAATGTGGTCAAGTTTGGGTCCAGGCAGCCGAAATGTGGTCAAGAATGAGTCAACTCAAGTCCAAATGCGGCCAGTCATTTGGAAAATAAGCTTTACCTGGACTTTATTGGCTGAAGCAGGTGGCTGTGCGCAAAACAGAAGTCCAAGATGAAACCGGACTCTAGTAAAGTCCACAAACATTCCTATAATCTTTGCTTGCTTTCTTGTTGCTTAGTTGTCCTAGTCATAAACCCTGCAAAGATGAGAAACAAGAACATGTTGCTTGATTTTAATTGATATAAACACCAGCGGGGATGAAGTCAGCGGGGTGGACTGCTGATGTAAACACAGTTCTGTTTACATCGGTTGTTGGCGTACGTGGATGTGAAAGCTCATGTAGTCGGTGGATACGGTCCACGTGGTCATAGCTTTTGGACTAAACCCTTGGAATTGAAGTCGTTGGACCTTCAAAGCTACGTAGACGCATAAGGTTTGGTACGGTTGGGATCCACTGGTCTAAAGATGCGCCGGTAATTTTAAGCCGTCACACAAGATTGTAAAGAAACACGCCTTTCTCACCCTGATGACAACGACGTAGATTTGACTAAGCGTTGATTTCTTTTGTCGACTGAACGCTAACTGATCGTCGGGAAAAAAAGCTCGACATTTGTGTGTGATGATTTTCACCTTCAACACTATGCTGGGCATCACCTCCTCGTCTCTTAGTCTTTGCTCTCTTTGGTTTTCCGTGCTCAAATTGTAACGTAAAGTTTGAGAAGCAGCTCTCAAACCGACTGTGTATCCAAGCAATATTCATAAACACATCAGTCACCGTCGCACGGTGATTTCACACGCTGACGTTGCTGCAATATTCCCGTTAAACCACAAACACACTCATGTTTGTAGACTTGTAAAAAACAGTCAAAAGATGAAGTCATCATGAACTGAAAATTTTTCTCCTTATGCCTTTTTGTTTTAAACGTCTGCCTTTACTTTCCTAACTTCGTCCGACCTTGTTATTGTACGTGCCACGCCCGTTTGCCCTCCCAGTCATCTCAAAGATGGCATTTTATCTTGCATAAATACTAAATCAAGGGGTTTGACCGAAACTTGTGTTTTCAAACTGTTTATTTATGTTTGTATATCTGAGTCTGTCCTTACTCTACCCAGGACAGCAGGACAGGGCAAAGACGTCCTTTTATTTATGACAGAAATGCACTAAATCTGATTCAGTCTGTCTTAATCTCAACACTTGCCACTACAGCTTTCTTTTATTCTTATATGGCACTAACTGACGTTTGCTTATTTCTCTAAGCGGTGGCGGCTTCTGGCGGTGTCCTCTGACCTGATTGGTGCTCTCATTTTAATGGCATCTAAATTCTGAGCAACTTGGGAATCCAGAGTCCATTTATTTAAGTTCACCTGAAGGGAGAAAGCTCAGTAAAATCTGCTGACTATAGCCTCCAAAATAATCTGTTGCAGGGTCAATGATAGCGCTGACTAAGCTAGCAACAGGTGTTTTCATTCTAAGGCTAAACCAAGCATAAAAAGTTGGGAAATGTCTAGAGGATAGAAACACTGTGTAGGACATGTCCGCAAAGTTAGTTTATTTAAGTTGGCGCATGGCGCAGGAGAAGTTCTGAAAGGGTCTAACGCTAACCCTTAATGCAGCTAGTGGTGAGCACTTTAGCATGGCAGCATTGTTTCAGCTTGCAAGCAGTTTCTACTACTACCAGTAAAATTCAAAATCAAGCTACAGCTAGTGATCAATTATCTAAACACGACTAATGAAGAGAAGCAGCGCTGTGTACGGGCCAAGTCTGGTTATTTAATCTCAGAATAAACTCTGTCATGGCTGCTTTTAACTGTTTGAATCATCTGTCGCTGAAACTAACTGTAGCTAGCGGTAAATAAACCATATGGCAGCATCGTTTCAGCTTGCAAGCGAACTATAAATCAGTTAAAATTGGAAAATGTTTAGAGGATGGAAATGTCTTGTGAATCTCCAGCCAAAGCTAGCGATCAGTTAGCTAAACTCAGCTAATGAAAACTGCTTGAAATCTCTGACCCTTTTCAAAACAAGTTTGTTTGTTAGTTAATGCATTAGCTGACATTTGAATCCCAAATCTAAAATTTAATCCCATCGCAGCAAAGAAAGCTCGGTAATATCAGAAACTGCTGAGTCTGATCTGAAGCTAACTGCCGCTAGCGCTAAATACGTTAGCATGGTTATTTTCAACTTGTAAGCGAACTTTACTACCTGCTCTTTGTTATTCTTAAAACTAAACATGAAAAGTTGAAACATGTTTAGAGACTAGAAACATCCTGTGAATCTACAGTTGCAGCTAGCAATCAGCTATCTAATCTCCGCTAACGGACGATAGCATGGCGCGTTAGCACAGATATAACAAGCGAAGCTGCCTGCTTGTAGATGAATCATGTCTGCTTCAAAAGATCTGGAGAACGTGGAAACTGCGCTAATATTGCAGCTCAGCACTCGCCACCGTCTGCGCCACCTCACCTGTACATAGACTTGAAACAAAAAAACGACTCAGTATGATCAACGTTTGGTTTGTCTAGTTGTGTTATCTCTTGTAGCCTTTACCCCTAAGCTCCACCCACCAGGGCTTTCCTCCACATTATTTATAAACACACCCCATGAGGAAGACTCCGCCCCCTCAAACCTAGTTTTTGTATATTTTTCTCCGACCTCTCCACTTTTATTATAATTGTTATAATTTCATCCAGGCGCATTATTGTTGTTATTGTCATTGTTATTCTAATTATTATTATTATTATTGTTATTGACTTTTTGTTGGCTGTACAGTACCGTTGTTGAAAAATTTTACTTAATACAGAGTCTTCTACTGTAATGTGTCTCTTTTCAATAAAGACAAGAATAATGCTTCTTAATATAAGCTCTCATATTATTGTCTTTTTTGAATCAGTCTGTCAACAGATCCAGATTTGTCTTTAATCAGTCCTTCCAGGATTTTGGGAAGTCGCAATTGTAACTTTTTATATAACAAATGAAAAAAAATCCTTTAAGACAAGTCACTGCAACTTTTCAGTAAATTTTACCTATCATCACCGTTTCTCACAAAATGTTGTGATACGTCAGCAAACTCACGGATCCAGATCTTCTTTACCTAAGCCTGGGTAAACTGCTCTGCAGAACGTGCAGCATTGTGGTTGAACAGAAACACTTTGCCACCGCAAAACATACGCGGACAGAAGGGCGCCCATGGAGGACGTCAGAGGAGACCAATCAATGAGGAACAGGCTGCTGCATCCTGGTCAGCTGCAAGAAAGAATCAAGGTAAACTGGATATGCAGGTTTGGGGTTAAGCCCCCGACATACTTGCTGTTTAACAGTGCGTAGGCGTAGACCGGCACTTGCCTGCGTACCTGGAGGATTGGACCTGAATCCACTAGGGGGCAGACCAGGACCGGATCGTTTTCCTCGACGTGGCCACACTCGAAGAGGTTGTGATTTTAATGACAAATAATATCGATCTCAGTAATTGTGTCTCAGTAATCCCGCCATAAATCTCCTTTTTCAAAAGTCTGCTGCTGACTTTTTTTTGCGTCTAATGGCGGTTGGCAAACCAACTGCATACTGCCACCACCTGGGCTGAGGTGTGGAACAGTAGATCTCTGCTGACCTGCCGGTCAGATCAACATACTGCCCCCACGTTCATGCGCTGAATTGCATCTCTTGGATGCGTAGCGTTAATTTCTGAAGACGTGCACAACCTGCGCTCCAAAGGATTGCAGGATACACGTTGCAGCCATGTTGCGAAGGTGTAGTTAAAAGCAAATATATCCTGGGTGTTAGGCCTGACAAGTCCTGGAGGGACTGTTTAATGATTCAACCATAATTCTAAAGTTTAAAAAAATCACATCTAACTTCATAGTTTTCATTTATTTACACAATAACATTGCAACTTTCACCACAAATGATTTGGCCTGCGAAATTCTGAAGGGGGCTGTTTATCGCAACTTAAAGCCAGAGTCAGTTTTTATCTCTATTGATTTGTTCTCCAACAGAATCAGATGAAACGTCTGAGGCCTGCCCAAAAGTGACGCAACTTTAGAAAGATAATTTAGTTTATTTAGTTGAATCGGCTCAATTATTTTAATTTTTACCATATTCCAACAGATGCTACGTTTAGAAGAAGAGAAATAATTTTTAGAATATTGGGTTTAATATATATGGAAGCATCTGATGTATTTGTGATAATTCTGTTTTTGGATGAAGCAATTAAAGTAAAATGAATAGTTAATAGCACACATGTTGGCACTTTTTTCCTCTGAGGTGAGTGACTCTGCGTCCAAACTCAACCAAATTATGTCTAATTTTTGATGGTTTTTACAGTGAAAGCGGTCTCACGGAGTCACTGACTGTGTGTGTGTGTGTGTGTGTGTGTGTGTGTGTGTGTGTGTGTGTGTGTCTGGGTTGAGTTTACTGTTGTCTTGTAATTAGATAATACCCTGCTAATCCCTCCTCAGCCCTGTGTTTAACAGGAAGCCTGTGTGTGTGCATGTGTTAACAATAGAGTCCAGAGGCAGCAGATGGAGCTGCTTCAGTCAACACAGGAAGTTCCTACAGAACTGGAGAACAGAAACCTGCTGTTACAGCTGAACTGCAAAACAAAAAATTGAGCTAAACCTTCAGAAAAAGAAAGACATAGCAGCATCTTACTTCTTGTCATAAAAAAGCAACGTGTAGTTTTTTTTAAACATCCAGTTTTCCAGAGCTTTCATCCATTTTCACAGGACTTGTCTCTGTTGTTATTTAGACATCTGTTGACCTGCCAGCTCTGTAGCTGTTAGGATTTCTCTGCGTTGACTTAAACATCACACATCATATAATTTTTTGATCTTGGAAATAGTTTGACAAAAAACTCAAGGCCTACTTACTGACTTTTTCTGGCACTTTAAAAAGTGGATTTTTTTCTTTTTGTGGGATTGAAATCAAGAATTTGTGAATTGGACTTTGGAATGAGAGACTTCTCTGGTGCCTGTGACTCCTTCTGGCTTCACTTTTGGAGGTTTTTTTTCTTGACATTAGGGGTCGAGAGGTGACAGGAAAATTAGGGAGAAACAAAGGTTCCCACTGAGACTCAAACTGGTGACGTTTTGATAACACGGTCAGCGACTTCACCTCTTCATGTCACCAAGACGCTCCAAGATTAGGCCTCTAAATGTGAATGCACAGTCTCCTTTCTGACACTTAGTCCCCCAGCAGAGGAAACCACCAACACCACAGAAGAAGAAGAAGACGACACGCACTTCGCTGCAGCAGCTCCGTCAGGATTAATCAGCAGGAGTTCATCTGAAGCCCGAGCAGGTTGCTGTTAATTTGGGGAAGAGCCGAGGCCGATCCCCCCGGGTCTCATTTATCAGCCAACCACGACGGCCCGGGTTGATTACAATTTGCCAAAAAAATTCATTAGAGTCTCACGCAGCCCGCCTGTCTCTGTTCACTCTGCAGGTGTAAGTCCACAAATCTTTGTCCCTTCATGTGAGACTCATTCTGAAAAAAAAATCACATTAAATCTGAAAACTGATTCATGTCTGATTCAATACTAATTTGAGGAGTTAGTGGTGTCAAATACTTAGACGTGATGATTCAGCATTGGAGATCTTAATGTTTCTGATGTTGAGTGTTTAAGCAGAAACATTAAGTCGGAAGAAAATAGGCAATTTAGTATCAGACAATAATATTTAAAATGGTCATAAAGCAGCAGAGGTCAAAATATCCTGATTTTTAGCTTTTAACATGGGTCAAACTCCAAACCACTGGATCCAACATTTCCCATAATGCAATTGGATAGTGTCTTTTATTATAGTCTCCCTGTTTAATCTGTCAGGGATGTCTTTGTAATGCCACGCCTAAAATTTTCATAGTGACGTCATCGGGGGTTATTTCCTCCTCCAGGACCACAGAAGACTTATTTTCAAGTGTGACATGTAAAATAATTTTAAAGTGTAAAACTGGAGGAATGGACCTTTAAAAGTCAACTTAAAAAATGGATTTCTCCATTTCTCCTATGTGTTAGATGACAGAAATTTAATTTACATTAACTATTTTTTCATTTTCCTTTTTTTCTTCTAATAAATTCATTAAATGTTTAGTCCAAAAAAATGTCAGAAAAGAGGGAAAGTATTCCCAAAACTAGTTCTGAGAATCCAAGGTGACGTGCTATTTAGTTTAAAATACTATAAAACAGAGAAAAGCAGCAAACCTTCACACTGGAAAGATTCAATCTTCTTAACAGTTTTACTTCCTAAATGTCTAGAGAAATAATCACTTATAAAAATAGTTGCTCATTAATTTTCTGCCAGTTAATTAATCAATTTAAATGTACAGAACACCTTTTATTTTGTTTTTTAAATGTTTTATTTCAGCCTGAAATCTGTGGTTAAACTTGATTTTGGGAGTTTCTTCTCTGCGTGTGTGCGTCATCACGCACATCAGCGTCAAATTAAGCCTTCACCTGACGGACAAAACAAACGGACTAGCTTAGATGTTTTCGTTGCTAATGAGGAGAAATGATCAGCTTTAAACCTTAATAACCTCATAACTAACAGCTGAAATGTTTCATTTTGAAGCGAACCGTGCGTCGTTTACGTAACTTTAATGAGTTTAACGGCTGATTTCGGTCTGTGACGTAAGAAAATCTGTCAGGTGGAGTTAAAGAACCCTGAGTTTGATGCTTCAGGTAAGTTTAAACCGTCTCATCTTCTGATCAGAAATCCACAAACATCCTTTAAGATAATGTAAGTTTCCCTCTGTGTTTTTCTTTCTTCAGCTGGAGTTTGGTGACCGCAGGTGTTGCCGATTGGCTGACGTCACGACCACCGGAGTCCAGGTAGATTTCTGCTTCTGTACTTTAACGCTAATAACACTTGTTCTGTAACGGCTGTTACAGAATGAAATCAGCTGTCATAAATATGTATATGTCTTACTTTCATTTAATGGTTTTTAAGGATATTTTGTGGATCAGCAGAGGCTCAATTTAGTTAATTTCACCAAAATAAGTAAAATAGTCGGTTTATTGGGTTCAATTTACTTCGTTGAAGCAGGTTTGTCACCAAAAGCCAAATCCTTTTAATGTTTTTACATATAAACGTCAAACACCTGAGAGCAGAAACGCGCGAGGCCTGCCAGAGACTTTTATTTATTGGGCAGCATTTTGGTGTCCACCACGTGACACCGCTGTCACAACAACAGGCTGGAAATGAGCGTGACCTTTGACCTTCAGGCTGTGATCACTATCACACAGACGAACAAGAAAATAAACCCATAATATTCTGATTTCAGCTTGTTAAAGTACATTTTCCACTCAAGTTAAACAAGATAATTTACTTGTATTATAAATTATTTCATATTGTTAAGCTTTATCGGACTGAAACTAAAGGATGGATTTAGTTTATGTGCTTTTAAACCTATTTTTCTTCATTTCTCAGGTCAGATTTAAAGATCTGTGGCCTTCAAAATATCGGGCCTTCAAAATAAAATCAATCTGGACTTTTTTATTTTAATCTATTGTCTATAAACAATTAAATACATCTGTTGAAACCGTCGTCGCTCAAATGTTAAATGTTTATGTATTCATTAAACATAATATGAATCCAAGTGTCTTTTTAGGAACAAAATCTTTGAGTTGACTGTGATTAAAATTTAAACTGTTGTTTTACTGGAAAAGGAAGTGAAGAAAGAATAAAGTGGCATGTCGTAATTCCAGCACATGAATGGAGACAGAGCAGCTGTTAACATCTGGTCACGTTTTATCTTTTAATTCACACTTGTATATCTTTTTTTTTTTTACTTCAGGGAATGTTAGTTACTTTTGCACAGTTTTATATAAATAAATTAGCAGCGTCATTTTGTCCAAAAGAAGAAGATGAGTTTGATCCAAAGAGAGGGAAGAGTTTCAGACAAATAACGCGCCGTCCGTTTGTGGTGAAGTCTACATCTGATGTCCTCAGTTTGGTCCCGCGTGTGTATTTACATGTGGGGAGGAGTTGGTCAACGTCCCGCCGGAGCAACATGTCAGTCTGTCTCTTCGTCGTTGTCCTCCTCCTCCTCCTCCTCAGCGGCGCGTCTTTACGCACAGTTTTTGGTGTCGCTCCAAAAAGATTAAATTTTATTACTGCAGTTCCTCCTGCAGAGAAATGTCCAGCTTAACGAGCCACTGAGTCTCGTGTTGAGGCTTTGAATTTATTTATTTTTTAGTTTCCTGTGAAGAAGAAAAATGATGGACGTCTGGAATCAAAACGTGTTCAAAGGGTTTCTGGAATGCGAAGGTCCTTTTCAGCGATTAAAACCAGACTCCGTTGGATGAACGTAAAAATGTCCAAACGCACTGCCACAGTTTCCTCACACTTACATTGTCAGACTCAAACATGCACTTAAAAGATTTGCTAATGTGACCTTTCAGAAACGTCCATCTTTAACAAACATTTCTGTTTTTAGATTCATGAGTTTTCCACTTTGTTCCAAATAAAAAGGGATTTATTTAACGTCTGGAAACCCGTAAAACAAATTCACCATTTCAGGAGTCCAGCAGTTTCTCCCCCTTTCACTCTTTCTTAAAAACTAATTTTTAGATCCAGTTTTCTTACAAGTGCCCTGCAATAACATGACCATCAGTGATTATTTAATGCGGTATTTCTTTAATAAGAGGTGAGAAACAATCAGGCCTGAGATGATTTCAGTGTCCTGAATTGTTTTCTCATTTTAAGCCTCATTGTCTGTTTTTTCCTGTTTGATTTTAACAATTTATCGTGAAGATTTTAACATATTGGAAATTAAGTGGCATCATCTCACAGTTTGTGTAAGATTGTTCCGTTTTATTTACTGATAAAAAGGTTAAAGAAGGTGATCGAGTGACTCTGTGCAGAATGATTTCTTAAAATTTGATTTATGACAAAGTGAAGGTGAAACATGACTGAATAACTTTTTAAGTGCACTGCAGGAATTTAACCTCCAGGTATTTCATCTTAAATTGAGTTTTTTTTAATGTAAGTTAAAAACCTGAACCATTTGCAGTTTAAACTAAAAACATGATCAACACGGGAGTCAGTCACTTGAGAAGCGGCTCGTTCTCTCTAATCAGGAGTCTTTTCTTCTTCTACGGTCTGGCCTGCTCCATCTGCTGATGCTGACTCCTTATTGCGAAGCGGCTCACGTGCACCGGGATGGGAACCACTATTTTGGGGTTCCGGGACGGCTCCCCGGATTTGTTGTTGACGTTCCCGGCTTTGACCCGTTTCCACTTGGCGCGCCGGTTCTGGAACCAGATCTTCACCTGCACCTCGCTCAGCTTCAGCGCATGCGCGATCTGGGAGCGCTCGGTTAACGACAGGTACTTCTTGCAGTGGAACTCCTTCTCCAGCTCCAGCAGCTGCTCACTGGTGAACGCCGTCCGCCGCCGCCGGTTCTTACCGCCGCCGCTCCCCCCGCCGCCGCCCGCCCCGGAGCCGCCGCCGCTGGAGCCGTGCAGGTGGGGACCGTCATCCAAACCTCCTCCGTCCCCGTCGTCCTTGTGACACATGGAGGTGAGGTTGTCATCAGAGCTGTAGTCCAAGTCGCTGTCCATGGAGAAACTCTCATCTTTACGGCCGCACTCGTCCTCCTTGGAGTCTTCTTTACTGTGTGCTCTGACTGGGAGGGAGAGGAGAGACACGTCAACATCATCACCACCACAAAAAAATTAAAATTAAAGTATAAACAAAAAGTTCATCAAATCTTTCATAAATCGAAAGAGAAATATTTTTATTTGCGTGTTTCCAAAAAAAATCCTAAATGTTTAACCTGCTTTAGAAATTAAAGATTAAAGATTAAATTTACGACCAAAAAACACTCCACATGGAGAAAAAAACACTCCATAAAGCACATGTAATTATTTTTAAAATAATGTTTCTGATATTTAATTGATGCTGAATAGAAATCGATTTATTTTGACAGGAAATGTTTGTAAATTGAATCCAGAGCTGACAGACATCTGTGCGACTGAAAAAAGGGGAGGAGGGTGGTGGTGTTGGTGGGAGGTGGGGGGGTCGTCCTGTCCCGTGTCAATATCCATCATCAGATCAGTGTTTGGATCAGAGTGGAAACACGCGCTCTGCAGGGAGTTTTACTTTTCACGCGTAATTACGCACGGAGCGTCTCCGCGCGGCCCGTTCCTGCCGCTCAGTTTGTGTTTGTCCGCGTGTGAAACGGAGCTGCTGCGGCCTGAAAATAAAAGATTCAAGTAGAAACATGTTTCTGTTTTAAATCACGAAACGATCAAAACCTGAAAACTTGAAAAAAAGTTCAGTATGTTTCACAGATAAAGATTTAGCTTCAGGAAATAAATAAAAGATAAGAGATGAAAATCATCCAGTCGAACAAGTTGGAAGTAAAATTCTTTATTCTCGAGAAACTGAGACAACAAGCAACTTTTTTATGACTTCCTCTAATGAAATGTTGATTTACAGCGTGGAGCCGCTGAGGCCTCAAATGTTCCTGCATCGGAATTATTTATGACATCATGTCTTTATTATTTAGATTTGGGCTGCAGACAGAAATGTTTCTGTGAATGAACTGACTTAATGTTTTAGTCTCAGAGTAAGTCCACATTTTAAATAAAAACGTTTTAAATAATTTGGTCATTTCGATGTCCGGATATAATAAAGTCTTCAAATCGCATCAAACCTGCCAAAACGATTCACGTGTTTTCTGTTCAAATCAGCTTGTGTGCGAATGTATTATTATTCTTTTGCTTCTTCTAATAAAACAATTACATAGCCTACTGAAAATGTTTTTTCAAAATGTTTTTTGCAGTTATACAAAATGTCAAGCCAGTTACATCTAAACACTGACTTTAAAAAAGTGATTACTTTAGACATTTTTCTGAAGCTGCATTAAAAACAAATCAAAGTCATCGGACAAGTTTTTCTTATATTCTAAGGATCAGCCGGGGCAAAGAGTTTAGAATTTATGGCTCCAGCTGATTCCGTGTAAACGTGCCGTACTGACCCCGGACTTTGAGCCCCGTTCCAGTTTAAACAAGACGAGTGACCTACCTGTGGATGTTTGCACCGACGTGTCCGTGTCGTGGAAAGCCTGCAGCGCCGCGGACTCTTTCCCCTGCAGGAAGCTCTTGCCGTCCTCCGCGTCCAGCCGCAGCTCCTGAGTTTTGTCGAAGACCGCGTGCAACGCCTGCGACCCGAACTTCCTGGCCGCCTCCTGGTGCTGCTGGGACGGGGAGAAGCCGCCGGGCAGCGAGGCCATGAGCGTGGAGGTGAGCGCCATGCCCTGCGTCAGGCCCTGCGCCAGGCTGGAGCAGAAGCCGCTCTGCAGGCTGGGGATCTGCGGGTGCGGGTGGTGGCCGGCGGAAAGACCCTGCTGCAGGGCCGGGGGCGGCGGAGGAGGCGGCTGGAGCACCACCGACCGGTACGGCATGAACATCGGGTAGCCGGTGTAGACAAAGTGTCCCGGGCTGGGCTGCGGGGGCCCCCCGATCAGAGAGTCAATGCTGAACGCGGTGGTGCTTCCGAGTGGCCGCTGCATCACCATGAAGGACGGGCTGAACGCTGCGCTCATATGAACGACCGCTGCAGCTCGGAGGAGACCGGAGAAGAAGCGCTGTGGGCGGCTGAGGAGGGACGACAGACCCCCGGTGGAGCCGCGGCTGTCACCGCCTCTCTGAGGGAACCGGAGTTCAGAGGAGCGATAATCCGATTAAACAAAACCATTCCATCTGTGCGGCGGAGGAAAGAAAGTCAGGGAGAGAAAATGACGGACAAAACTCGTCTTCTTCCTCCTTTTAGTTTCCCCACAAAAGATTCAACCATAAACGCCGCACAGCTCCGGTCTGCGTCGTTTGTCCGCTGACGCACCGCGCGCACGTTGGAGAGCGGAGCTTCCTGCGAGGCTCCACTTCAACTTGACCGGACACCGATCTCACAGCAGCGGACACCTCTCCTTCACTCCCCCGCTGAGACAGAGTGTGCGTGTCAACTGTGAGGGAAGTGTGTGTTTCCTGCCGCTCAGCGCGCGTCCAGAGATGTTTTGGATTTAAATTGCGCTCCCCTCTGTTTAATTGCGCTGCCTTCTCCGCGCAGGCTCCGCCCCGTGCCCGCGCTCTGGCCCCTGATTGGCCGGCCGGGGTGATGTGACGGCTCGCCTTTGGTCTCCTGGATGAATGCCAATTACACAAATTGGGACCACAGGCCATTTAAGAATGTGAAAACACATCATCATAAATAATAAGCAGTATATATTCAGTAAATAATCGCTCTATGAACCCCCCTCAGCTCCTCTCTGTGTGTGTGTGCGCGCGCTGATCTGTATTCTGTTACATTGTGTTCAGTGAAGTGATCTCTTTCAACACAACCAGACAAACTTCTGTCTGAAATGAACGATTCTACAAAAGTAAAATACTTTTTACTTCAAACTGAGATTTTATTCTGAAAAACCTCGCTGAACTTCTGGAATCAAGCCTCCTACTTTAAAAAACAATCAAACAAGATTAATCACCAGATAGCAGAGTCCATATTGAAGGATTCTGCAGTGAGACCAGACTTCCTCCTGCTGCCAGATGTGAATGTTTTTAACCTTTAAATCATAATGACTGAACCTTTAAAGTGTTGTAGTTGTATCATCATACATGAAAAGCAAACCTGTTTCATGTTTTATCTATTTAGAGCCGTAACCAAAACATTTAATGACACTTTAACTCAGCTTCTGATCCTCGCCCTGTCTGTCAGTTTCTAATTTGCACACATGATCCTGCGTTTGACTCCTCAACATCCCATGTTTCTGTTATTTCTGCACTTTTATCAGCCTTTTTTTAGAGATGTGATCCAACCGTGATGTCACAGAGTCATGGAGTACACCTGTTCATCACTGTAGCAAGGTGAGACGATAAACCAGAGGAGGAGGCAAAGAAAAGCTCTTCTGCTGCGGTTGAGTTTGCAGTTAATTTATATAACAATGATCTTTTTAAAATCGTCACCAGACTGTAGCTGCCGTTCAGAGGTCATTGACAAACCTCTCAGAGCGCCAACATTTGCTCCATTTGAACTCATCTTTGAGTGTAAATGTCCAGCAGAATAAACACATCCTGGACTACTTTATTTAGTAGTTCATTTGTAAATTTAAGGGAGCCCTGTGGAGTTTCTGACCACTAGTAGCGCTGTGAAGCCATGTTTTACCAGTGAAGAAGAAAACTGCTAGCCAGTGAACGTGGATGCAAATAAAGTTGAGCATAACCTTTTTTTTTTATATTAAAACACCACAGAGGTACAAAGTAAATGCACGGTAACGTATGTCACTTCCTGTCCGGCAGCTCTGATTTGAACAGATATTTTTTATTAATTAATTAGAGCGGCAGTGAGCTCCTACTTTGAGGATTGACACAGTGCAGAGCAGGGCTGGATCACCAGTGGGGGCCCAGACTCTCTCAAGTCGTTGTGTGTCAGTTGGTTTTCACTAAATTTAATTTATTCGGAGAAATGAACCACTAACACCAGTAGAATTATTATTATCATGTTTAGATTCTGCTTATTAGGCAGATTAACACAAATAGAGGGTCAGATTTGTCTCTGAGCATTTTTCCCTTCGCGCCCCCTGCTGGTTTAATGGTTCAACAAAACTCAAACACATTTGAAGTAGAATTTTAAGCAAAACAAGTTACATTTTTCAGAATAATTCCTCCTCAGATCCACCAGACTAGATCCACCAGACTAGATCCACCAGACTTCATGGAAATTTGTCATGTTTTTGAGATTCATTGCTAAGAGACAGTCAGAAGCAACTTCACTGGAATGCACTTTCATGCCTGCAGTAACTCATAATAAATACAGCTGCAGAAAAAACCCTGAATCTGATTTTCTAAAGCCAGTCGACACCAGTCAGACTCAGCGGCCTCCACAGCTCATGTTTCTGTGGCTCCTGATGAGGTTTGAAGGCATTTGCGGGCGATTATCCGGCGATTCATCTCCTCCAAAGCTGCACATCAGAGCTTTAAATCACAATATTTGCTCCTGCGCCGGCATCAAACTCCATTTTAATGAATCCTGTAATGGCTTCCTCATCAATTAATACAAACCTCGTCGATGCCAGCGGCGCTGCAGCATCACAACACATCGTGTGTAGCCAGAGAGGAAGCAGGTGACCTCTGACCCTGAGTGGATCTCCCAGTGGACCCCCCCCTCTCTCTTCCAC
>JAPMOB010021255.1:0-10481 GCA_029875015.1 Lepomis gibbosus | reverse complement strand
CGTTGTTGTCAATGGTAATGAGTAAAGATTACTACCATAATCCCCTTCCCCCACCACTCCGCCACCTGTCCCGCACCGCCGCTATCCGTTTAAAACATAGTCGGACTTGCCATTAGCAAGATTGCCCAGCAACATTGCTCAAAAAGTTACCCAGTGTATCATCAGCCTAAGTCTAAGCTGCTAAGATCTTGCATACCAATATAAATGTTTAATTTTTCTTAATATGGATATGCCATCAGTTCAATTCAACGGTTTAGCTCATTTCATGGAAACAATGGCCACCAAAGTTTAATTCATTCAGATTTTACCGGCCTGTCGCAAGTATAAGCAGGGTGAGTTCAGTGATTTAAGCAAATAAAAGCATACTGGCTATTAATTGAAGTTTACCATATTAAGTTAAAACTCTGTCAAACTTGCGCATCATAATTGTGACTTCTTTTTTTTTAATCATTCCTAACTTGTCATTTTTTCTTTTCTTGGATAAAACGGCCTCCCTTTTTTGTGCTTTTTTTTCTTCTTAAGATGTGTGGTGAAACTCTGCCAGCGTGAATTTACAAATTTCCACTTTATGGGATTTTTTATTTTATTTTATTTTTTTAAATGCTGTTGTGAAAAGCCAGACTTCCACGCTTTAGTCTTTTAAACGCTCTGATCCAACCTCCATTTTACAGAGATTTCAGAGGCCAAATCGAACGTTAAACACATCATAAACAGTATATGAGTATAAATTCAGCCATTTTGAAAGTTCAGGGAGTGGATCCTGTTTTAAAGATACACGAATACAAAATATATACGTCTGCAGTATATAAAACAAAGACAGAAGGTTGTTTGCAGTGTGGTTCCTGAATCTCCAGTCACATCTGGCTTCAGATTGTCTGTGTGTTCGTGTCGAGGGGACGGTAGCATTAACAAACGTTTGTTAGGCGTCAGTACGGTTTGCTGTAAATAATCTTAGAGAATAGTTGAGTGTCTCTCTCTGGTGTGTTTCAGCTTTTCTTTTTATCTCTCGAATGTCTCTCTGCTTTGGAGCTTCGCAATCGTGGACGATGTTATTTTGTGTTCACACAGTGTTTTTGTTTTGTGTTTTTAAAGGCGAACTTAACGACAGAAGGGATCGGAGGGACGGTGGTGATCCGTCTCCTCCTGCTGTCAGGAGCCTTTGTTTTAATGTCATTATTTTTTAGTTTCCTGTCCTCAGTTCATCTCTCCATCGTCAAACTAACAGGGATTTGTAATGTTTTTGTTCAATGCCTTGAAAATTTGTGGATCACGTGCCTTCCAGGTTGAAATGTTCTAATGACAATGCATCAATGAAGAACTTGAACTCCCTTTTTTTTCCTTTTACGTCCTGTGTGGACTTAATAAATACAAAAAAACACACATAAACGGACATCAGAAACCAGCTATGCACCACTCGGAGGAAGCTTATTCGCTCTCGCCGCTGCCGCCCGCCCTCCCAGCCTGTGTGCAGCTTTTAAAAGGACTCAACAAACCAGACAGAATGATGTAGCAAAACTTTGTTGTTTTTTTTTTCTCCTCGTTTGTTTGTGTGAAGAATACTTTGTGGCATTTTTATTTTTCACCAAGTGTTAGACATTTTTGTGTAGT
This sequence comes from Lepomis gibbosus, assembly GCA_029875015.1. Classification (NCBI taxonomy): domain Eukaryota; kingdom Metazoa; phylum Chordata; class Actinopteri; order Centrarchiformes; family Centrarchidae; genus Lepomis; species Lepomis gibbosus. The sequence continues at coordinate 8,873 of JAPMOB010021255.1, read as the reverse complement.
TTACTGGAATAATACAGCACTTTGCCAAAAAAAAAAAAAGGTGTAGGAATTTTAGGGGTTTTATTTATCGACATAACTGGTCTCCTTTTTTGTGTGTGTGTATTTTGGATGTATGACAGATCAATTCACTCTGTTCTGATTTCAAAAAATACAACAAACATGCTAATTAAAATGTGGGGTCATCTGTTTTCTGTAATAGTTAATACATGTGATCTCTTATTAGCCTATAATAAATGTTTTCATACGCAGATCTGTTTGTTTCTTCATTCAGTTATTTGACAGCTACTTTGCTTGGACTTTAAAACCTCTTAATGAGCATATAAAGGATGCAGCATTGTTATGAACTAGATTAAGCCACCAAAAAGGAAAGAAAACAGTCAGTCAGTTAACTGCACCAGTGGCACAATGAGCACTTTTATATGTACTTTAAGTACATTTTTCTGATAATACTTCTGTACCTTTACTTTCAAAGACTTTTACTTCTCATGGACTATTTCTACATTGAGGTATTGCTATTTTTACTCGAGTATGAATACTTACAGTACTATTATCACTGTTTTATCTACTGATCAAGACATGATATCAAGAATACAAGTGCGCCTACATTCATGGTCAGCAGTTCAAATGCTTTGTCATGTTTATTCCTTGTTTGCATTGGAACAACACAAAAGAAGTGAAAAATAACTGGACAAAATCTTTTCAAAATCCTCAAATAATTGTATTCCGAGCATGTGATGCTCCTTTAAAGGTCCACTGTGTGATATTTCGGAGGATCTACTGATGGAAATGCTATATAATAACCATAACTATGTTTTCGGTGGTGTATAAAGACCTTAAATAATTAACAGTTATGTTTTAATTATCTTAGAATTAGACATTTCTATCTACATACATGTCATTGCCACATTGCACCGCCGTGTTTCTACAGCAGCCCAAACGGACAAAAGTCTCTACAGTGCACGTTTCGTCACTACGTTGACTACATACAAAGAAGAAGAAGTAACAGTAGTCGTCTGGTTTATTAGAAGTAAGAAGAGAAGTGTAATTTAGACGAAAAGAGGACCACACGTATTATTTAGCTCAAGAGCCTTACAAAGTGAGCGGTGACTGATGGTGCAATCATGTGGTGTTGGAATAATCTGTAATTAAACTCACCTGTCGCCATTCACAGGTGCTGGCAATATAAAAATCACACTTACAGCCAGTTAAAATGGAGAAAGGTTGACTCAGCCTGGGTGTGTCTGAGTGAACCACACTGAGCACGGACAAGAGCAAAGAGATGTCCGAGGATCTGAGAACCAAAAACTTTTAGGAAATCGTGGACAATCTAAAGGCTACAAGTCCATTGCCAGAGATCTTAATGTCCCTGTGTCCACTGTGAAGAAGCCCCATGGCACTGTTGATAATATCCCTGGATGAAAAATAAATGAAAAGTTGCAACGATTTGGATAGTGGATAAAGAACTAAGATCAACTACCAAACAAATTCAAGCTGGCATGCAGACACAGGGTACAACATCAGCTCGCACTGTCCGTCGCCATCTTCATGAATTGGACGCCATATCAGGAGACCCAGCTGACACGGAAATATAAGACTGGAGTTTGCCAAAACTTACCTGAGGAAGCCAAAATCCTCCTGGGAGAAGGTCCTGTGAACAGATGAGACTAAATTAGAGTTTGGTAAAGAACTTCATTCTCCTGTTTTCAGAAAACAAGATGAGGCCTTCAAAGAAAAGAACTCGGGCCCTGATGCTTTGGGGTGGATCTGCTGCTTCAGGTACTGGATGTCTTGACTGCGTGTGTGAGATTATGAAAGTTGAAGATTATACAAAGAATTCAGAAAGGAACCCATAAAATCATTGAGACCTGGAGCAGATGATTATGTGACAGAAGTGCCCATATTTATGGCTGTACAGCGCTGTCACAAAGTATTAGAAATGAAGCACAGACCCAATATGGATATAAAAAAAGTTGATCTCTCTCATTTGCTGAAGAAGCCCATAAGAAGCCAATGAAAACTTTGGAGAAAGCTAGTAAGTGGACCTTGAGTTAAGATTATATTGTCATCAGAACAATGAAAATCATTTATCTGTGCAGATACTTATAATTCAAATCTATAACAGACAGAATACTATACAAGACAGTAAAACAAAAAAAGTACACATCAAAACAGAACACAGTTTTCAGTAGTGGTGGAAGAAGTACTGAGACCCTTAAGAAAAAGTTGTGCGGCTATAAAGTAAGTAAAAGTTCTGCATTCAACATTTTGCTTTAAGTAGCGCTCATATAAAAGTGCTTAAATATCGAAGTAGTATACTTTACATGTTTGGATTATTATTACTACTGATGCATTAACAGCATTGGAATATTTTAGTTAGTTAAGGTGAAGATATTTAAGGTATCTGGTGAGACTAGTCTCATGTAAGGCACATGTATAAACTGCTGATATGTTTTGTGTATAATCTGAAAATTAACTTGTAAATATATTGAAGTACAAAGAGCAGTTTTTACCTCAGAAGCGTTCTGGAGTGGAAGAAATACTTTAAGTACTTCGTATAATACGCGAGTAACTGTAACCGGTTAATTTTCCCCACCGGATATTGCGTAGTATTAATATTTCGTTGCTCTGCCTTATTAAATATCACAAATATCAGTTATTTATCCGATAAAACTGAAATAAACGCGCGTGTCAGCAGCAGCCGGCTGTTTGACAGCAGCTCCACGTGCTCCGTCTGTTTACATTCTGCGGAGGAAGCACGCGGCGCTGACTGCTCGCTCTCTCATTGGCTCCACGTCACGGAGGCCACCTCCCAGAGGCGGGACTCGCACGCGGAAGCCTTTTCGGTGCCGCGAAAAAAACGGTAAAATAACGTTTGTATTATAATGTAAGAATAAATAACCGACGCGAAACGATTAAAGGGCGACTGACGGATCGTTAAAGTTCAACCGGAACTTACGGAAAGCGGTGTTTACTTTAAAAAACCTTCCTGCGTTCCGGTGTCCGTTGGAATGAACGCAGGCTCCGGTTAAACACGGTAAATAACCCATTTAATCGCGTCCTAGCGCTTCTGATAACCCGTGATATCCCGGAGATGATTAAATCAGTCCCTTTTAAACCGTTCTGAGTTGCTCGTTTGTTAAAATCTCTGTTGAGATTTGAACATTTAGCGCGTTTATGTTAACCGGGAACGCGCATGCGCAGTGGACAGGCTACACGGATATAAGGATTGGCGCCGGCGCCACAGCTGATGCATTCATTCATTCAGCACCGAGGAGGTAAGATCGCCGAGCCGCAGGCAACCTTTATACTGCTTTATTTAGTTTTATAACTTATTAATACTGTGAGTAACTCACTGGCGTTAGAATCGAGCCTTTTGGGCTTAAATCTCACGTTTTCCCGGCGCAGTTTCGTGTTGATTGGAGTTAAATCAGGACAAGCCAGGCGCTGCATCTTACTTTAAAACTTATATTTTACCTGATTTATAAGTGTTTCCACTACCAGTGTATTCTACCCTACCTCTCTTGAGTCTCGCATTGTATCCTGAACGTGTTTTAGTGAGAATTAGATTTGTTTTCTTAGTGTCGATTGTGTGTTAAGTTACAGAGTCTGCTTCAAAACTCCCAGAAAAAAAGGTTTTAGCAGTTTAGTCTCTTGCTCTGTTGGCTGTTTTCTCAAATAAAGTGTTCAGGTGTTTATCTTCAGCAGCTATTGATCACCAGTTCATTTGCATGTAAGGGTTTAGCTGGTTATTGTTGACCTAGTTAGCAGTTACCCGGCTAAGTTTGCTAATTACTGTAGCTCCCCTCCACAACTTAGCCTCGCGTTGGTCTCGGTTTTTCCGCCTTTTAATGGACTTTGAAGAGGTTTGCTTTTCGGTATGTGATTCCCAGCAGTTTACTCTACCTGTTAAGATCCGTTTAAAGTCTATATAGTTTATCTTTAACGGTCATTTCTACCAGTTTCCCCCCGCAGACCTGGAGGAGGTTTCGGGGAGGCAGGGCTCAAATCCTCCCGCTTTTGAGCTGCGGAAATTGGCGCGTCTTTGAGTTTCAATCCTCAAATAAAGTTAATATTTTTGCGTTTTCCTACATTTAAACTACACGAGTGTTTCCCGAAGATGTTTGCTTTATCGCTGAAGTCACGAAATATGTGTATAAAGCCCGTATTTTCGAGGTTTTTTTGTTTGAAATCGAGGGAACAATCAGCCCCCCTCCTTTTTCTTTACTGTAGTCGCCACACTAGCTTACAGAGAGGGAGAGCTTTGCTGGCTAATTTTGGATCTTTATTACAAATTTAAAACTATTTTTCCTATTTACTATAAAAGGAGGTTATCGTGGTCTTCACGTGTAGTGCTTTAGCTTCTGTTAGTCCACCATTTATTGTTTTGTCGAGCTGCTTTTGGCTCCCTTTTGGTCGGTGGTCTCAAGCTAACCTGTGTGTCCTGGTATCACAAGCTAACCGCATCTTAACTTTAGGTCCAAATTGAGCCTCTTAAAATGTGATGTCCTGTTATATATTGGGGCCTTATGGATCCCAGGACCTTCTTTGGCTCCTCCAGGACTTCCCAGGAGCCAGTTAGGCTATTTTTACATAGTATTATTACAGTTATTTTACATGGTTGTGGCCTATTACAGGCTTATGCAACCTCACAGGGCAGCACACACCAGCCACCTCTTAACTTGTATCTTGAATTCTTGTAATTATTGGGGGCCCAGTGGCTCCACAACATGGCCCCAGCACTGCCCCAGAGACCATGATAGGAGAATTTGATAAGACTACACTGATTTAAGTCCTCTTAATAACCGTAGTCCTTGTTTCAGAGCACATGTGAACTTTTGAGGTTAATGTGTTTTTTAACATCCACATCTCACCTGTTTCTCTTTTTGCTTTTCTTTGCAGCAGAGCCATAAAGACATTCGACACAATGTCCAGACGCAGGTAAGCAACTGGTGGTGGTTTCTTAAACTGTGGTTTTAGGGGCTGAAGGGGGGGGGGCTCACTAGAAAGAGGAATAATCCTCTGTACTGGTGAAACTACTATAACAGCAAGGTTATTTAGCATATTTTCTTGTTCTGAACCATTATATCAAGAAACATAAGATGAAATCTAGACACATGCTAATGAATTATCCCCCAGCCCATATCCACCTCAAGGGTATAATTTAATTTCAGTCTCACTCAGGGATCTTAACAAAGCATATTGGTCCAGCTAAAAATCTTCTGATCTATTTAAACCTAAAGCTTTGATGCTGATGTATAATTTTAAAAAATGTATATATATTTTTTTCATTTCAGCGGTCGCATCACTTTGCAAGCCAGAGATTCAAACGCACCTGAGCCGACTGTCAGAGTCCCACTGAAGAAGAGAAAGTCAGAGGTTTGTTCTTTTTTTAAAAATACGTGTCTGAGTGCGGGTGTATCTTTTTCATTTTCAGTGATTTTTTTAATACTGTCCTTTAAAACAAGCCCATTTTACTGGGGGTATTGTGTGTTTTATGTTTTAAAGAGTTTAATCACACTATCATCACTAACTATTTTAATAATAGACATTTTTTTAAAATTTAAAATAGGAAATATGTCAAACCTTTGCTGGTTTCATCTTCCTAAATATAAGAATTTGCTGATTTGTCATTTATGATAGTAAATGAAGAGTTTTTGGACTGTTTGTTGGATAAAAGCAGCATACGCATTTTTTTTTTTTTCACAATGATTTGACTTGTTATAGACTATTAATCGTGAAAATAATCAGCAGGTTAATCAATAGTGAATCGTTGGCATCAGCCCTTGTCTCTGGTTTATGATCCTGCTGTAGCTGTTGGCACTGATGTCAGCTCACCTGTTTTTATTTTAATTTCTTTTCCAGCCATCCAAGAAGAAACTACAACCTGCTGCCAAGAAACAAAGCTACGAAATACAGGTCAGTGGATCTACATGGCATTAACTCTAGATAAGTGTGTGTGTGTTTAACTGATAAGAGTTGAAGACTAGATGTGTGTTACTAGTTCATTATCTGTTTTGTCCCCTCCCTTCCAGGGCGTCCTACCCTATTTGAAACTCTGTAGTTTCATTGGTGTTTCTGATATTGAGAGCATCCATTTTGTTGTGCCCCACCTCAAGAGGCCCGATATCTTCAGATTTGGTTTTATCCCCGTTTAGTCTGACCCCTTCTTTTTCCAAGCACTTAACGCAGCTCCCTTAAGTTACAGTGTTAGCTTTATCTGAGTGAAGGAACAGCTGAAAGTGACTAAGGAGTTTCTGCAGTGACCCTGCAGTACCTGCTTTTCACCACTAGGTGCTCCCATTTAGATTAACTATATCACTCTGGTTTAGCACATTTATTTATATGTAAACTTGATGTGCTTTACATTAAAACCAACACATGGTTGTGGAGAAGAATCTAAAAGAGATGCAAGGAAGTAAAAAGCACCCAAATGCGATGAGACATGCAGAGTAACAAATCACGTTAAGGTCTATTATTTCTTTTTCTCACTTAGAAGTGTTGGTCGGAGGATGGAGCGAGTCCGTGTGTCCTGATCGAAACTCCCCACAAAGAGCTGGAGCCTGCAGATCCATCCAGCTTCAAGCAGTACACATTTAAGAACCTCTTCATCAAGGCCTCCCCCATTCCTCGCCTCAGGTAACTGACTTCCGCCTCCTTGTTTCTCCTCACTTCACGTGGAGACGTTACTCGCTCTGACTCTTCAGAGATTAAACCCTCTTTCACCGTAAAGTCTTGTAGTTTAGCGGCAGTTTCAGGGTGTCTTCTCAATCTGAGCCTCCAGCTGATTAAAGTCACACAAACTTGGGAAGAGTTAAACATTTAATGAACTTACCGCACATTTAACCTGCTGCTGTGCAACTAATGTTTCTGTAAAGAAATGAAACTTTTAAAAAGATGTATTCAGATGTGAAACTAGCCTCAACTCTTGTTTTTAATCATCTGACATGTAGAGCAATAGAGATGTTGGATTTACTTACAACTGAGATGAGAAAACCAAGAGGGCCCATCTTCTTCTTAATGAACTAAGCGAACAACAGAGACACAGTTAAAACCTGGTGTTTCTCTTCCAGCTGGGCCAGTTCGGACGACGTCTGGATCAAAATGCTCAACAAGGAGCTGAAGTACGTTCACGACAAGAGCTACCTGCAGCGGCATCCCAAACTGCAGCCCAAGATGAGGGCGATCCTGCTGGACTGGCTGCTCGAGGTGAGGCAGTAGTGGACGCGCGTCTTCTGTGACGCTTCAGATGAGTTTTAAGATGCAGAGGCTCATCATTAGTTTTAAACCGTTGTGTGCTCGTGCAGGTGAGTGAGGTGTACAGCCTCCACCGGCAGACCACCTACCTCGCCCAGGACTACTTCGACCGCTTCATGCTGACTCAGGAGAACGTCAACAAAGACTACCTTCAGCTCATCGGCATCACGGCGCTCTTCATCGCCTCCAAGATAGAGGTTAGTCCCTCCTCGTCTAAACACAAGTACTCTCCTACGTTCTGAGCATTAACGTGTGACAGAAGTACAAGGAAGAGACTCAAAGGTTTTTAAAAAAACTTTATTAGTCATGCATGTTGATGTGCACAAACAAATATAAACCAGAGCTTGAATGCTGCACATATTTTCAAATTAAACTTTAGGTGTACAATAAAATCACTTTTACACGAAGGTTGTTGCAGAAATCAAATTCAGGATGGATTTAAATTTCCATCATCTCGATGCTTTATGTTCGAAAAGTTTAACTCTGTTCTCTCTCCAGGAAATCTACCCTCCTAAAATCTACGAGTTCGCCTACGTCACAGATGGAGCCTGCGACATGTGGGACATCCAGCGCACAGAGCTGCACATACTGAAGGTACGACGAGTACTCAGACTCCTCACCATTAGTTTCAGATTAAGAAACCTGCAGCACAGATTTTACTGAAATGTGCTAGAATAACATTTTAGTGATTTACGATCCCAAATCTTTCTTTACTTACTGGGATAAGATTACTCACAACATTAGAGGGTCAGGCCCCAGCTCCATAGAGGCTTCTGCCGGCTGCAACGGATTCCTTCATGAAAATGTCGTCCACAAAAAGTCCCTGTAGTTCTTGTTTGTGAGGAGAAACTTGTTGCAGGAAGGCGCCGGTGGAAACGAGGTGGAGCAGCTGCCCAGCAAGACTTTACTCTCTAACGTTTCTCCAACACAACAAACTCCTCGTCTTCCTGCAACAACCTCTCACAAGATTTCAGAGCGGGAACTGTCCTTGAACGAGACTTCCAGTTAGAAACAAAGGGTGTCACCAGGAGTCCCTCGTAGGGATCCTTTCCATGGCGTCAGGCTCCCGGTGTAACAACCCGAGCCTGTCGCTGGCAAGAAGAAGCACGTTCTGCGGACGCCATTTTGAAGAAGGAATACGTTGCAGCCAGTTTGCATGTTGCTGCTGAAACAATCTAGTAGGCAAAGAACGTTTTCGAATCTGCACAGCAGTTATTTTGACGAGAGAATGTGAAAATAGGGCCCAGGTTTAAAAAAACAAACCATTTAACTTAAACTGTGTTCAAGAAGCCCTAAAACTTAAGATCCGTTAACAGAGCGTGGATGTAAATGTAGGGAGGACTCGGTCGGTCCCGTTCTATGTTGACATTCCTGTTTGGTCGTCCTGCAGGCGTTGGACTGGAATCTGTGTCCGGAGACGCCCATCTCCTGGCTGAAGCTGTACTCTCAGGTCGAAGCCCAGACGGACGGAGAGAACTTCCTGGTGCCGCAGTTCTCACAAGAAACCTACATCCAGATCACACAGGTACGTTCACACCGGCATCACGCGTAACGTTACGACCCCAGGCTGCTTCTTAATGTTGCGTTCCAGGCAACTCGGAACTGGGAAATGTCCGACC
>JAPMOB010021125.1:0-32675 GCA_029875015.1 Lepomis gibbosus | reverse complement strand
AGGCCTCTGGTAGAGGACCCGAGCTTGAGGATGACACATACCACCCCGCAAGGGGTGAGAGGGGGATTTTTTATATATATGTATATATATATACTGCCCACAGTTACACAGGTATTGTAACTGACTGACATATATCGAACACAAACTAGTCAGTACAGTAACAACAAATCTCAAGTCTCTGTCTTGTGTTCAACGCACTGCTAATCTCCAAGACTAGCTGTTAGGCCAATCACCTCTCAGCTAGCATTGTTGTACTCATAATCTATCCAACTGACTGATTATTTGGCAAAAATAAATAATTCTCATCAACAGGCAGATCTTCCTTTTTAGATTTACTGTCATCAAAACCATACAATGTCAAAAACATAAAAAAATTACTTACATTCTTATGCCTGCATTAATTCATAGTATCAGTTACCAAGGGCAAAACAATAAAGCACAACATTACCTGCTATAACCAGCTATCTGCACATCTTGAAGAAAGAAAAAAGTAACACTCTCACAATATATTAAAGCAAAATATAACAAGACTTAGAGAGTGATGCGTTGAGTTGATGACAGTGATGTGATGAGTTGAGCTAAATGTTAAAAAGCTGAGGTTTATGTTGACCATGTTCACTATCTAATTTAGCATGTTAGCGTGGCAATATTTGGCAATTAACACTAACACAAAGTACAGCTCAGCCTGAATTATGAATTAGGTAATTCCATCTATCCATTTACTTACAGTATCTTTGTGGAGGCAGGAGCCAATACCAGCTGGCATTGGGCAAGAGACAAGTTAGTTGTCAATTAACCCAACCTGTATGCATTATACATGTTTCTGGTGAACAGTAACTGAACATAACCATTTGCAATTAGTGTATTAATTAGTCTGTAATTATTTGGATCATAGGATGAAATGCATGAAAGAAATTTGAGTACTAAACCAAATGTCCTACCAAACAACTCATGAGGCATGTATGTACTGTTACAACCCAAATTAAACCAAAGCACGTTTATGTTAGAGCAATGCAACCATGACTTGCAGCCCCTGGCCAAATTATTTCTCTAAAAAAACTCATCACAACTGCACATAAAGGAGGCTTGTGGTTAAGAGATATTTGCCGTTTAATAACTGCTGGAACATAATTTGCCTCAGAATGGCATTATTAGTTGTTCATTTTAAACCACTTTGCCTCTGTTGGGTATGAGAAGCAGAGCATCCTCTTGGGGACCCTTGTTTTGTTTAGTAGTAAGCAGCAGTTTTCTAAATATATTGTTGTGACAGCTGACATAGCTGAAGGATAGATTACTATGAAACCTAGAGTCTTGATGAAAGCATTTAGTTTGCTTTAATCCAGAAATAGTCCAATACAAAGCTAAGTTATTACAGATATTATTTTTGTTGTGTGCAAACAGCAAACCAAATAGTAAGTGATTTTGCTCATATTAAACAATGCTCTGGAAAGTTATGGAGTCTGCTGAACATTTAGAACTATCTGTAGCTGAAAATGAATTAGTGCCTTTCTAACAGAGTTTATGGATTACATTAATTTTTCATATTAATTAATCTGTAATGATGATGTTAAGTGTAATTAGTATTAAATTTTCATTACTGTGAATAATGCATCTACATTAGACCAAGGGCAGGTTTAGAAACATTTAAATAGGGTGGGGTGGGGGGGGGGGGTGGGGGGGCAGACAGGGGCACAGTCAGAAAGAAGGGGGGCACATTTGCGAAATGCTTCAAACTTTACACATTTCTTGAAGATTTAAACGAATGTCTGTCATTATGGATCACTATAGATCAGTTTGAAATATTGCAGGGAGTAAAGAAATAATAAGGAACAGCCACAGTGAGCTGTTAGATGAACAACAAGGTAACCAACTCCTTTTACTGTGCACTGCTGTTCACAGACTTCATGACATGTGCAGCATAAAATCAGTTCACAGATGCACACAGAACGATGGAAGAAAGCCTATACAGGACTAGGATTAGTAATTTTTTTCTGGTTTTGCATTTTGTCTTTCATTGCTTTGTAGTAATTTTTCATCGTAATTTCATGCCTCTTTGTGGTTGTTTCACATCTCTTTGTAGTCACTTGTGGGACTTTACATCAAGAAATGTTCACTAATACGTCCAATATGCTAGCAAGTCCGCTACCTAACACCTTCTGACTCTGGCGGTAGCAGGCAGCTCCTGGCCCCAGCCCATCATTAGACAATGATAGGAAAGTGAACACCATCTGAATCACTATACTGCACCTTAATTGGACTCATTGGTACATTCTTAGAGGATGCCCTATTTAGACTAACATCCTTAACATTACAGTGGGGGATTCTTTAAAAAAACAATTCATATCGCTAAGACTGTCACTATGTCCTGACAGTAAGACATGAGACAGAAAATCTGTAAAATCCACCGCTCCTTGAACAAAACAACCAGTCAGAGCCAGGAGGAGTCTCTAACACAGTGTCAACTGCTGCTTGTGCAGCGATTCACTTAGTCAAACTCAATATCATCAGCTAGCAGGTTCATAAGTTTTGCAAACACAATGTCAGAGAAACAACCACCAGTAATGAAAGAACTGCCTATCTCTCCTTTGCCAACAACAGTGTACATCAGAAAACACAAGTGTGATCACATCCCAGCTCCACACGTAGCTTTGCTCATTTTGCTCATTACGTTCGATGCATGCAACTTAGGGGGGACAGTGGTGTACTAGCTTCTCTTCCTGTTGTTAGAAGTTGTCTCAGCTGCCTCTGAAGCCTGGGGTGTCCGAGGGGCATCTTTGAGAAGATGAGTTGCGGCGAGATGGAGTGGGGTCCAAGGCTGTCGCTGGGAAGAACTAGCCTTCTGGGGGCTGAGGCTTCATGGGGTAGCTTTTGCTTCTGGGTTTAGTGGGAGGGGCTTAGCAGAGTGCTATGAGCAGCATGCGGAAGGTTTTGCATTGTATGTTCACTTGTTATCAACTGCAGCTTTCAACCAACTGAGATACAGGATAACAGACTGCAGTAAATGCTGTGCCCGAAACAGTGACAGCACTTCAAATTTCTCTTGATTAATAACATGGGAAAAAAATAAATCCAACCTTTTATCTTTTGTTCTCATGACAGAGAATCAAAACAAGCCCTCACAATGGAAAGGATCCCACGATCACCATACTTCACAGTAATTGCTGATGTCAGTGGTTGCACAAGCCTGTGTGGGTTCATGTGTGAGCACTGTTCCACTTCAATTCAACATTTCCCCATGAAAAAAAACTACTGTTAAACTAATGATAGCTTTATGTCCCCACTATTTGTAAATATTATATCAGGGATTTAGACCTTCTTGTCTTGTGTGTACTGAGTGAGGATTGTTCCAACACATATGCTCCCAGCCAAGGGAAAAGGCTACCCCAATGCTTAGTTTTGTTGTTAACCCACATTCTATGGAAATGTAGAGTGGTAACAAGTTTGTCACAGGGTGTTTTTGTCATTCTTCGGCTTTTTTGCTTTTTTTTGTGGAGAATTTTCAAGGTGTGGCATCCCTCAGGCTCTCCCTGCTCTTTAGACGATGAACAGGGCTTTTGACACTTCACTCTTGGCCATTCGTGGTGGAATTTAGATGTGATTTTAAAGATTTGGTGACCCAGTTGTGAGACACATCGTTTATGAAAATATAGTTATAACTGGGTCTGCAGATTCTAAATGATTTCATGTGACTGACACCCCCATTCCCGACTGGCGACAGCATGAAGAAAAATGGCTTATATTAATTCATCTTCTCTGTATTTGTAGTGGTGAAAATGTGATCTCATTTCCTCATTTTTGATTTTCTCAGATTTTCTCTGGAAGAAATATTTCTTGCAGAATGGGAATTATGCTTGAGAGATCATTTCATATTTGCCTTTGTGGTTCCACTAGCCTATTTTAAATGCTCGGCAGGAATATGAAATTCATTATCATTACTTAGACCTCATTAAACTGAAAAGAAGCATCTCAACTTACTAATTGGTTCCAAGGGGGAGGGTAGTGTGAGAAATAAGCAAAGTAATTAATATTGGGTTTATCACTCTATTGCAGATTTCATTTTTCCTGCTCTAATATCTCCTTGGTGGGCCACAAGTCTTCTGGCATATTTACACTACAGATCCACTTACCTTTCCTGGAGAGACAGAAGTTTTCATATATGAAAATTACAGACAAATATGGTAAAATACATTTTGTTAAATATGAACAACATGATGGAAGGATTGACTGAAACATTTCATGTCGTGCCTCACTTGATGACATTAAATTTCAATAAAAAGTAGTAAATCAAACTTTTTCAAAGGTTCCTATCATAATCTGATACTTCAGCTTGCAGATGTTGCATAATCACCAGCTATCCTTCAGAAACATGTCATACAGCATAAAAGGTCATTCTGCCTTTGTATTATGCATTATTACACAGTTTTCATGTTGTGGGCACATTGGCACACTGCGTAGATTATCTTGCTGGCAGTGAGACGGCCAGTAGTCACATCAGAGCCGAGCAGCTGTTCTCTAAAGGCTGTCTGACTCGACTCTATCTCTGTTTCCTTTTCTTCTCGCTGAATGTAACTCTTTCATCAGAGCAGGCGATCTAAAAATATGAACCACCAGTTCTGGACATTTGCCAGTCGGGGAAAGGGGCTAGAATGAGGGACAGGAACAGCTTGACATTTTAAAATGAATGACATCTCACTGACAAAAGACATATTTTTACATTGCAATTTTTCTGTTTGCCCATTTTCAAAGAACTGTGCAGTGAGTGTGTGCTACAAGAGGATAACATAGATAGTGCCTTTGTTTATATGTGTTTAATGGACATGAAAGCCGCTGTGTGATTGCTGTTGTATAGCACGTTACTTTCATGCTCAACAAGCCACACATCTCCACCATAAAAATCAAATAACCACAGGGGGTTTTCATGTGCGGGTCCTACTCGCTGAGAGTCACAATAGCATTTAATGCCCTTGATCAGGGCAAGTCTTGCAGTGTACTGGGCCTGTGTTGTGTGTGACATAAGAGACGACAGGCTTTGAGGCTAACATGCAAATGCAAAACCCATTCCCTACCACTTGCTGCTTCCTCTGTTCCATGCAGTTTTCATGCATCTTAAAACAACAGCAGCTCTGCTCTGTGTGTAGTCATTTTGCATTTCAATAAAGTATCTTTGGCCCACTGCACAGGACCAATCTTACAGCCTCCTTGTGTGACATGCTGTCAAAACCGCCAGCCATATTTCATGAATTTCTGTGGTTTTGTTTGTCATGGACAGTGCACATGCACTTTCTTTTACAAATACACATGCACACACAAGTGTAAACTTAGAACACAATAAAAAAAAGAAATCTAGTTAAGAAAAACAATATCCTCATGTGTTCACACTTTTAGAAGCTGAAGCTTTTCCCCAACACCGTTAATTCACAAAACATTTCAAATTCTCAAATTTATGCAAGCTTTTTTAAAAATTGTTTACACCAACACACAAGTCCTCCACCTTTTTTCCACCTCACAACGCATTTGTCTAGCAGTTTATCGAGCAATATGTCACTCACTTTCACCCCAGCATTTATGTCTAGAATAACAGTACTACAGGGACTTCAGATGTTTTCATAGAAGGCAGGGAAAAAAATAGTCACTCAATTTGACACCACGCAGTCACATGTTTTGTGCCTCTCACTGTCTTCAATCTGCATTAATTTGACATTCTCTAATCTGCCGCTCCCATTTCCTGTCAGCGACAGAACTGCTGTAGCCTGCTGGCTTGGATGTCTGCAGAGAGCATGCACGGAGAAAGTGGAGTCTATTATGAGTCACCTTGGATGCATTTCCCATTAAAAGGTGACAGGCATGGTGCTCTAAAACACGGACTGCTGTGGTTTGGAGATCAGGACCTGCTGTCTCTTGTAAATGACTTTTAAGTTACAAAATAATTAACCACAGTTACCAAGTTTGCAGGGACTTGTATGTGACATGGAGTGAGAGTCTGACAGTTATTCAGATGTCACACAAGATATATCGTCACCGGGCACTTGTGTGAGCATGCACATTCAGCAGGGTGCACATACAGTGCCAGTGGCTGCCAATCACTTGAATCCAAAGCCAGGAGAGAGACCTGTTAAATTGAGTCCCTTAGGCTTTCCATTTGGTTAGTGTATATAATGTAACAGTGATTCAGTGTTTAGAATCCCTCTACCAATTGCACGTATAGTATTTTTTCATGTACACAGTGTGTCCAACGCCTGGAACAGATGGCAGCAAAATGTTGCCATTCAGATGGTATACTTGCTATCAACATCTCCAGAGTCAACCGCACAGTCTGGGCTCATTACAGCAGACAGCGAATCATTGCATACTTATTGCATACTGACATTTCTATTGAGATATACTGACCATTTCCCTCTGCGCAGTGGCTGTTTCATCATGTTTGAAGAACCATTTAGTGGTCCCACATGAACTCTCCTCACATTTATTAGTCAGTCAGAACTGCAGATCCACAGATATTCAGAATCGGCAGTACATGTTCACGTCACGCACGATTTGACAGCATTTGCTGTCATCCAGGCTTGCTGTCCATAACTCATTAGATTTTGATGCAGTGTTGTTGGCATCCAGCGTGACTCATTGTGCCAGAGACCGTCAGACCGTCAGCACGTCAGCACATCAGCACTCGCTGTCACCGAGCAGCTGAAACACTGCTGATGCCAGGTGTTGTCATTTGTGTAGATAATAGCATTACAGTTAAGTGTTCTGACAAATTTCCATGTGAAGAACTAGAACTAAACAGATCCCTCTGTGAGAAGTTGTGTAGAGTGCCAGAAGGTTTGTTAGGTTTCATAAAAGCCACTTTACTTTCACTGTAGTGCAGTGTTTCTACAGCAGTAACTGTCAAAACACTGTTACATCTTGATTTGCAGACATAAAAGAAGACATTAGTCACTAAATGAATGGCAAGAATAGAATACAATAGAATAGAAGTGAGTCCAGAACTGATCTTAATCTGTTTTCCATATTTCTTTTGGTGTAAGATTATAGTTTGGGTTCAAATAATATAATTGGTGTAATAAAGTAATTTTTTAACAGTAGTTGAGAAAACAATCTCACCACA
The DNA here is from genome assembly GCA_029875015.1 of Lepomis gibbosus. Lineage (NCBI taxonomy): Eukaryota > Metazoa > Chordata > Actinopteri > Centrarchiformes > Centrarchidae > Lepomis > Lepomis gibbosus. The sequence goes on along the minus strand of JAPMOB010021125.1, from coordinate 25,573 downwards.
AGGTCTATTTGTGATATTTTCTTGAGGCTGGTGTGCTTTTTCCAACTCATGGACTTGTAGATGTTAAAATAAATGTGAAAATTGTTGAAGAAATCACAAATCAAACAAAACAAACAAAACATCAGCTTTCCAGCCAACATGGCTTTATGTAAGTAAAGTGAATATCTAGTGGTGGAAGACATATTAGGATCCTTTACTAAGTAAATGAACAAGGGAGCACAAACACCACACAAACAGACACCACAGAGAAAGGACAGCACCTGCAAGAGAGTGGGGATGGACGGTGGGGACAACAGGAAACAGCGAGGAAAAAACAATCTTACAATCATTAACTATGAGAAAATGCACTTACGTACTTACTGCAGTAACTCGTGACGTCAGCACGCCATCAGAAGAGAGATCCTAGCCTCAGCATCAGCTATTGAAAAGCCAAATGGCTAATGGACACCTCAGACATCATACTGAACAAAAGTGGTTGGTTGCAGACTAATATGATAGTTTAGCGTTTCGTTTCTGCTAGCTTTTCAAAAACTGAAGCAAGAAAACTACTAAAAACCTATATTTAAAAACGTATATTTTTTTTAAACGAATTTGACTTGTTTGTCCACCATCTTGATCAGTTTTCAAAAGCTACGACAGCCGCAGCTTCGCTGGTTTAAAGGTAGTCACCATTGGCCGTTAGCGGGCCAGTTTGAAGGGATCTTACGCGACAGGAAGAGATCGCTTGAGCTATTTCGAACAGCACTCGATGCCTCGCTGTCAGACACCTTCTGAGACAGCAGTTTAGCCTGTTACGACTACAGCCCATATGTACAATTCCATGACAACTGGGTAGCTAAATTTGCTGATGAAGATCATGTGACGTAATCAAAAGTTCCAGAACACCTACAAAATGGACTTAATGCATTATCTGTTAAATCAAGTTAAAGCATAAAGAGAATTAGAGAAAGCCTGCGTTACCAAGTGCAGATTAAAATAAGTGCATTTAGACAATGAAAGATGCTATTAAATTGCATTGTGTTTGATACAGGATTTAGAATTTAACCCAGTCACGATACCTCAGCCCCTTCTGCATGGATTTTGACATTTAACGATCTGACTTGTGATTAGCCTTGAAAAATTGTTTGCCCCATCCGTGATTACTTCTGTTTTGCATGTTTGTTTTAGATCAAACAAATTGAAATATTAACCAAATATAACACAAGTAAACACAAAATTAAGGTTTTTATTCTCCAGGGAAAAAATCTACCCTGTGTGAGTAATGATTTTGCACCCCCCTGTTAAAACACGAATCAACTGTGGTTTAAAGCTGAGTTCAATTTCTTTAGCCATACCCAGGCCTGATTACTGCCACACCTGTTCTCAATCAAGAAATCACTTAAATAGGGCCTGCCTGACAAACCGAAGTAGAACCAAAGATCCTCAAAAGCTAGACATTATGCTGCGATCCAAATAAATCAATAAAGTATTTCTGATTATTTCTTGAATAAACATGCAATCGCAGTGAAGTGCCTTCCGATTAAAATGCTATAACTTTGCTAAATATTAAGGTGCCACTGATATAATTCATAAAAATGGGACGTGAAATCTGTAACTGTAGAATTCATGAAAAGGCACTAAATCGCAGAACATGTCACTTTAATCTGAGTCCAAGGAAAGTTGCAGACGAAGCAGCGAACAGAAAATTTGGACCATGGACTGCAACACCAAATATAGCAAATGTTCATTGTTCTCAGGGAGGGTTTTTTTCTGCAGCCAGAGCAGACCAACAAAAGGAATCTCAGCACAGGACATAAATCAACATAAGAAACCAAACAACACCAGGAACAAATCATCTCAGAAAACATGACAGAACCACCACCTCATAAGGCACAAAGTTAGACTCTCTCAGCTCTTTCAGACCTAAAAATGAGCTGTGACCCCGTTGGGTGCAGGTTGTAGGTGGTCACCTCGTTTTCTGACAGCCTCTGTTTCCCAGCTCAGAGAAATGAAACAGCGGGAGCACTGAGCAACAAAAGCAGGCCAGTTCCAGCTGCGACCCTCTGCTTCTGTGTGACCCCTGACCGGACGAATGACAATTTCTCTGTGACCCTTGTTCCCTGTCAATCAGTATGTTGCTGGAGAGACAACATAAGCACACACACACACACACACACACACCTTGAAGCTGTTTGTCATTTGGGAGAATGACTTTGTTCATAGCTACTTGTAATGGGGGAAAATGGAAACACAGAAAACAATTATACCCTTGCATGACTCCAGGCCTCATCTGATGAGAGTGTTGATCTCCAGCCATGTTATTCTCCGTCTCCCTCTGAAATATTTATAATGCAAAGATGGGATCTCGGAGCATGCAGCGTGTTGTTCTCACAGGCTGAAACCATGGGTGAACTTGAAGAGTGCTCATCAGTGTTGCATAGCTTTTGTTTAAAGGTACCCAGTTACACCTGCCAGCTGGAAATACCACACTGATTTACATTTTTATTTTGTTTTAATGTATTCTTCTGAGGTGATGATTTCCAAATATAGAGTAACAAGCAGTGCAAGTTAATTCTGTTGAGTAGTGTGTTTTTTAATAGATCAAAGAGGAAATCTGGGGCTGTCTTATGCAATTAAGGAGATGCATTAAGAAGAACAAACCCCTGTGGGCTGTTGTTTTCAAATGATGCCCCACTGCTTCCACTGGTACATCACGATTAACGTTGTGCAGACATGCCCTTTTGTTGAGTGCATCAGACGGCAGGCAACATTTTCAGAGACCGGCTACAAGATCTGGATATTTTTCAGTTAAACCAAAGGCTGTTGATGTTTTCTGAAATACAGAGCCAGGAGTCATGATAACCCCAAGAAACTCAACAGACTTGGCAACAAGCAGAAAAAAGACAAAAATTTCTCAATCCGTTCCTTCCCCTGTGTTGAAATTTGGCTATTAATTTAGTCTGTGAACTCACTTATCCAATAAACACTTTCTCAGAAGTTCTGTTCATTAATTCTTGTCATTTACTTCAGTATGAGCAGATGTACAACCAGGCACTGCACATATACTTTGTATTCACTTGGGAGAATACTTGATGAAGTGCAATCACAGTTTATCACAATCTAATTCTGACTTCTGTTGAGATTTTACGCACATAAGAGAAGATTATAGTCTTTTTTCATTGTGCAATGTGGTAGAAATGAGAGAAAGTGTGAGACGAGCCACTGATCTACTTCAATCCAGCCAATCAGATGTTGTTCAATCCCCCCAGAAGCTCACAACTCTCTCTCTCTCTCTGGCCTTTTTAAATGTAAGCTACATTGAGGCTATATTATGGTAACACAACAATGTCAGCAAAGGTAAAGAGTTTTTTGGTAAATTTGAAAATTGCTGCTTAATCCCTAATGACATGTTGAGATTTATGATTCAAAGCTTAATTACATAATTGTAACTCCTCCCATTTAGCATTTATAGGCGATAAATAAACACGAAATAAATTATTGATGTATTTCTTTAATCAGTTTCAGCGCTGCGATGATTGGTAGATTCATTGATTAGTTGATGGGTAGAAAATTATTTGGTAACCATTTTGATAAGAATTCATTGCTTTAGTCATTGCCATCCATCTATCCATTCATGGTTAACCTATGTACAGGGGGCTGGAGCCAGTCCCAGCTGACATTGGGCAAAAGGCAGGGTACACCCTGGACAGGTTGCCAGTCCATCGCAGGTCCGCTTTAGTCATTGCTTTTCTCATATGATGGTGATGTGAATATCCTTAACAACCAAAACAAGCAGACTAAATGCTGTGCATTACCTTGGGGAAATTATGAGAAGTATTCTCTGACATTTTATAGACAAAACGATTAATCGAGAAAATAATCTGCTGGTTAATCTATTATGAAAATATGTTAATTGCCATTTTTTACAATTTTAACTCCTCCTATGAAACATCCATAACTGGTGTTTAAATTAATAAATGCTCAATCTAAGAACCCACCTGCTATCAACAGATGACAATTTAGCCTCTACGGAATATGGCCAATGTTTTGGGGTGTCAGGTGTAGCCAGTGGATATCTGAATACCCAGATAACAGATATCCGGGTAGCAGAGACGTCTTCTTCTGTGCCCCAGTCATTGTCAGGCAATAGCTGATGGGTTCTGAGATTGCATTTCAGCCAATGCGTTCAGCTTCTTGCTCTCCACATGGACTTTTTACCATGCTTCCAATACCAAAATCTTATCTTTTGCCTTTAGATTCTGCATTTAATGCAGAATTTTGTTTATAGAGATTATATAGAGATTCTATAGCGATTAGTGACGCTTGAAAACAAAACAACATCCATGAAGAAATGTATAACATCCATGAAGAAATTCCCATTAGGGCTTTAATTGCTCATTACACCACTGATATTACACCAACTGCTCACTTATGACTGATCACAGGAGGTGTTATAGCTGATGAAAAATGCATTATTAAACACTTTTATTAACCAGCTATTAAATCTTAATACACTCTGTATAAATGCCAAATAGGGGGGATTAAAGTAAAGTGTTACTCAAACCCCAAAGATAATTAATTTAGAATAATATAAAACACAGAAAAACTGCAAATCAAAACATTTAAAAAGAGGGAAAAAGAAAATATTCGGCATGATTCTTGTTTAAACACCTAAAGTGATTTGTAAAAAGTATTGCAAATACATTTTCTGTCACTCAAATAGTCAATTAATCGAACACTTGATTACATTTACATACAACTATACAGCTATGTTATATTGTCTTAAAGCAATAAATATCCCTTTATGTACCAGATGTGGATGTTTTATAGAACGAGTAATAAAAGAGTTGTGGACACATAAAAATGTATTTATACCTGCTTACAACTATGTTGTGTGTTATTAATTGTTTATATGTGGCTTATAAATGCCAATGTTCAACTAAGGACTAATCAATTGTTACCACTTGGATTCAAAATTTTTTGAATTGTGATTATTTGACCTGCAATGATTCAGTTTTGTTTGGTGCTCTAACTACAGCATGTTTTCTCTTAAGATAGTTTCCACGGCTACATTTTTGCCTCTAAGCACTGCTCTGCATTAGGAGGGTTTCACAAAGCACAGTATTCAAATGTAGTAAAGCGATATATGCAAATCCAACCACGACACATTTCACAAACCCACAGCTCATTGTCAAACATTACTTCAAATCACTTTGCTGGCAAAATACTGGATACTTTTTCCCCTCTCCCTGCTCTTTCTCTCGACAACCTCCTTGATCTTGTGTCATGCTGACGGGTGTAATTGTCAGATGGTCCTTTGCTGCACAACTCTCATACATGGAGAGTCTGAGCGTAGTGGGTGGGAGAGGCCAGGGGTTGACGTGGGTCAAGTCCGTTCGGCCCAGTCCACTCATCCTTCAGGGCACAGCCTGTAGTTTGGTGATAATTGCATGGTGGAGCCAGAGTTCATATTCATGATAACCCTGAAGCAGGTCTCTCCTCCTGCAAATAGATGTCTTTTTTTTACCGGCCGCACTCACACATCTCTTCATCATCTTTTACATTCAGTGAGCTGCAGGTGCCTCACTTACTCAAAGAGTGTAAAGCAATATTATTCTTGTTTGCAGCAAACTTACATGCCATTAAGGTACCTTAAAATACATTTTCAAAATATTCAAAATTATGAGCAAAAATGTGGCTATAACACATGCCAGTTGTAGAGGAAGAATTCAGATAATTAAGTATCAGTAATGCAATGTAAAAATAATCCGTGACAAGTAAAAGTCCTTTTATTGAACTTAAATAAGACAAAAAAACAAAGTTCTGCAACAGACATTTAATTCTTTTCAGTTTTTCTATCCATTACTTAAATAGAAGTACTAAATCCACACTGTAAAAATATCGTCACAATTAAAAGCACTGAATTGAAAGCTTACTTACTTACGTAAAAGTATGCAAGTACAATCAGGAAAATGTTCTATTAAAAGTAAAAATACTCAATGCAGAAATAAACATGTCATGTAACTATAAAATTATTTTATATTACATTATTATAACGAATGCATTAATGTAAAAGTAGGATTTTACTGCTCATTTTGAATACAATTACACAGGGGCCAAAGCGACACCTTTACAATGCTTGTTTTGTCCAACCAAGAGCCCAAATCTCTCAATTGTTAAACATGAATTAAAATAAGTTAAAGAAAAAGCAGCAAATATCCACCTTTGTGAAGCTCAAACGATGAAATGTTTTACATGAAAAATGTATTTTTTTATTCAATTCAATTTTATTTGTATAGCACCAATTAATAATAGAAATTGTCTCACTGACCTTTTCACATACAACAGGGCTCGACTGTACTCTTTGTAATATTATTTAAAAAGAAACCCAACCCTTCCCACCATGACCAAGCACTTGGCGACACAGGCAAGGAAAAACCTCTGTTTAACAAGCAGAAACCTCAAGCAGAATCTAGACACAGGGTGGGTGGCCCACTGCTTCAACCGGTTGGGTTGAGAGATCAAAATAGTAACAAATGGATTTCAATGTCAATGGACTAATCGTTTCAGCTGTACTTGTATAAACTGTTGGGTAGTTTAATTTATAATAAAACATGATTATAAACTTCTGTGTTGTTTATATGTTTTGTGTGTAAAACTCTTAATTTGTAAATAAATTAGTTAATAAAAATCAGATAAATGTACATAAATGAAAAAGAACAATTTTCCCTCTGCTATGTAGTGAAGTAGAAGAAGAAAGTGTCATTAAAAGAAACTACTCTAGGAAAAATATATTTGTACTTAAATACAGTAACTGAGTAAATGTACTTAGTTACATAGTTAAATGAAACCATCAGAAAAGTTTAGAGGGGACACACAGACCTCTGAAAGTATAAGTATAAAGTAGCATAAATATAAATACTCAAATAAAGTAACTCAAAACTGCTCTTAAGTACAGTAGTTGTCTAAATGTACTCTTCACCACTGATGACATTCTATGTTTTGCCCAAATGTGCACACAGTGAGGTGTTCAGATGTTCTCAGAAAGCAAAATGTTGATCTGTTTGATCACCCCTGAGATGCTGACTTAATGTAGTTTTTTTTTTTTCTTTCTTATCAGAAGGGGGCACATGTGAAGTAATTGCTGCTCACAGATGCTGTAATAAGAATCGTATTGAGGAGCGATCACAGACAGTCAAGTGTTCTTGTCTGCCGGGGAAGGTGGCTGGAACCACCAGAAACAGACCTTCATGTGTCGACGGTGAGTATCTTAGCAGAAAAAGTCCAAGATGTCAGGTTTTACTACAATTCCGCTCTAAAGCTGCATGATGAAAAATTATTTGTTTGAATGTCCTTGCAATGCAGGAAAAGTATGATTTCCATTTTTATATTCAGTTCAACTAAACATGCACTCTATTATATAAAAAAGAGAAATCCCGTCAGACAAAACTGCTATGATTTTTAAAGATACAGAGATGTGTTCAAATAAGTCGCCCATGCAATGCCTTGCCTCAGATAAGATTAACATTACCTGGGATAATGTCACATTCAAATTCGGTTGCTGACAGACTTTAGCTTTACTCCAGCAGCAGACAGTTAAACACAACAGCTGAATGTAGCACATCTTCAGGAAGAGTAATGAAATATTGAAAAACATAAAGCAAAGAGATGTTGAGGAAAATAGCTGTTGATCACATAGTTAACTCGTAGATATTTCATGATGGTTTTATATATGATTTGATAAATGTTTGCAACACAGGCCCAATCCCTTGTAAGAAAAGGATTTGGTGCTCAGGTCCGACACAACTTGGCTTTAGTAAAACCTCTCACCCTCAGCTTTTATCCTAAATCCTTTTGCAAATATTACTGCAATCTCTGAGCAGGCTGGGGGAGTTTGAGGTCTCTCGATGTCAGCTCTGACAGATTCTTTTCCTCTGTCACACATTACAAACCATTTACTGTCTACTTAACCTGTATTTAAGGCAATTTTCTCTCTTGACAGCAGAAATGTGGTATGCATTAAAGTCAAGTCACATTCACACCTACCAATTCACTCACTCAATGAAAAGCTCCATTGAACGCTCTCCATTAGCAAGGACCACACCATCAACAGATGGATTGAATGATTTATTGATTAAAAAGTAGTGCTGGGCAACAATTAAAATTTTTAATGATTAATTGCATGATTTTCTGCGATTAATCGCATAGTTGTGCACAAAATTGCATGATTGAATTCTAAAGTAATGTATTGTACACTTTAAATTTAAATGTACTGCTATGTACAGAAAAGCGCAATAACATGTGGTTTGCAAGCACTTTAAACAAATAAGGTGCTTTTTACCAGCAGTATTCCTTTTACACATCAATAAAATATTTCTTGTAAATCTAATGTCTTCAAATCAAATATAAAACCAAAGCTATTTGCCACTGCCAGGCCATAGATACCTTTCATAGCTTGTTAAGACTAGTCCAGAGCCACGATCATAACATCATAACAGGCACCTTCTGAGCAACAGGTCAACATATATCAATCTGTTTTATGGTGTATTACTGTTTCCCTGCCGATACAACTGTATTTTCTTTAACCTTCTCTAAATAAAAACTATACATACTAGATTCATCCAGTCTTGCACCAATGCTCTTCCAATGCAAAAGGCCTCCTGTTTATGTTCCCATAACCGTTTATCATCCATTGATTTGCACTACATGTCACAAAGAAAAAAGTTAAAGACAATTCTGCTTTGGCAGCACGCAGATGTGTGTACATATTGCCAACACCTCCTTACCTGCCATTGATTGAAAATGAATTACTAGGCATGTCAGTTGCTGCCTTTCTGAAAAGACCTTTATACTGCGTCTGCTGATGTGGGTTGATGGAAACTTTAAAAGTGATCATAATGATTCTACCAAATAATTCCTTGTCCGATCCGAAATGTGAGATGGAGTCCATTCTCGAGCTGAGGTAGGTGGAAAGATGAAGTTGCTTGTAGTAATTCACATGAGCTACTAAATGGTGGCTTAGCTTGCTTGAGGTGATGTTGCAAAGTGAAGAAGAGGAGATGGGTTTGGTGGTTATTTTTGGAAATGCCAGGGGTGGCATGATTAAGGTGTGGTCTTTCTCCTTAAACTACAAGGCGACAGTTTTGCACAAGTTTCCTGAAACATATACATGGCACATACAGCCAACAGCTACCTGTGACATGACACATTTGATTATTAGGATTAGTCACCCCTGCCTAATTATCATGTATCCGTGAACTGCCTGGGTGTGTTATCTGGTTTTGCATTCTGTTAGGGGGTAAGTTACCTGCATCACCATCTCTCTTGTCTCTGTTGCCCGGTAGCATCCATAGTAATTGGGAAGTGGTGGTGTGAGATGGAGCCTTGCCTGGAGGGGGAGGAATGTAAAACGCTCCCTGACAACTCAGGCTGGATGTGCTATGCCGGCAACAAGATCAAAACCACAAGGGTAAGATAACTTCTCTTGACCGCAGGAAACAAGACGTTATACAGTAGCAGAACAGTGGGAGTGAATTGTACAGGGCTGTGACATTCGCTGCGGCATCAACAATATAACATAGTTATTTAGATTAAACTTAGCTGCAAATTGACTTATTACCATCTCTTTTTAACACCTCCGTTTCCCCCTTCTTTTTTGGCAGAACACTCAGCCATACACAACATCAACATATTAACACTTTGTGGAAAGGATGTGAGGGAATGCCTCTGGTGCAAAGGTTAATCTTCAGGTCAGCCTCTTCATTTATACTGGGACATTGCTATGCTAATTATTTTCTCACAACTGATTTAATTACTAAGCTTTGTAAAGGGCAAAACATACAAGTGATATTCATTTCTGATGTTTACATCATCCTAAATACGTCTTTCTTTCTCATTTCAGCACTGTCACGGGCCCAATTAGCACAGAGACAATGAACCTATTGTTGCTTTAAGAAGTGTGAACACTTCTCAAATTAAAGTGTAAAAAGATGTAGAATACATAACGCACATCCTGCTCAAGGCTACTGAAAATATTGACGCTCCAAGCTGCCTGCGGGGAACTTCATCATAACCTTGTAATGAATATGTTTTCATAATTTCTTTCCAACTTTGAGATGGAACGTGAATATCTGGGCATTTGGATTAATATCTGGAGAGCATCTGGCGTCCCTCCACAGACATCAATAAAAGTGATGTTCGCTACGTTGCACCAGACAGGACAGGAATATATCAAAGGACATGGGAGGAGCAGGAACAGTAGTTGACAGCCCTCAGGTTTTTCTTTTTTTGTAATATTGTAAGAGGAAAAATATTGTACAAAATTGTTTGTTCTTTCTTGTGTACATGAAATTTATTTATGTTGGTGATGAAAAGCGATCATTTGAGTTTCTGAACGCAGTCATGATCTTCCCTCTTGTCACTCATAAAACCCTACACAGCCAAAGTTTGACGAGTTCACAGGTGTGATTTTAAGATGAACCAGATGCATTTAGAGGGAGATGTTTTACAAATACAGCTTGTGTGTCTTCATTCTGTACATTTTACCATTTGTTTGTATGGTACTTGTATGCCTTTGATCACCTCTTAAATGGCTTTACCAGTCAAATATGGTAACATGTCAGCTACCCTGAAACTGATTGATTCACCAAAAATGTGATAACAATAGGTTGTTTTCGATACTTGAAATGCCTTATTTGTGTCAAATTGTGATATTGTACATATGAAGCCATCTATTGAAATGTGCTGAAATTTAATTAAAGTAATTGTTCCTGTACCTAATGTGAGTGCATTCTTGCTATTGCCCTCACAAGTGTTATGTTACCAGTGTTCAATTATAGTAATCACAAATCTGAAGACAACTCGATGCTAAAGTAGCCACCCCACTGCATCTGACATTTTGGAAAATGTGCTTGTTTGCTGTGCTGCCAAGAGCTACACATAAAAATTCATTCCACTCTCATGTCTGTACAGTAAATATGAAGTTGAAGGCAGGTAAGAGTTAGCTTAACATAGCATAAACACTGTAAACAGAGGGAAAAAGCTGGCCAGGCTCTTTCCAAAGGTAACAAAATCTGTCAACCAGCACATCTAAAGCTCACTAATTAACATGTTATGTCTCATTTGGTTAATGCAACAAAACCCAAAGTGTAAAAATGTTAATTGTGGTTTTACCAGCTGGACTATAGAGAGAGTGCAGCCCCAATGGGCACAATGCAAGTCGCAGGTGGAGAGCTGGGTCCCATAAAATACGAAATCATCTCGTATTTGAAAAAAAATTGCGCATTCCATTTTGAATCAATACGGGACATGGTTTGTCCAGTACTTCCGAGTTGTGTCTAATACAGCATCCCATGCAAATCCTCCCACCCGCATCTTGTCCTTTTCTACCCCTGACTGGATAATTCTTGCTGCCATTGTTGGTTTGATTAATACCGTCAGGTTCAGGGCCAATCACAGTCAGATAAGGCCAGGTCTCTTGGCAGGGAGTCCAGTTGAAACAATGGCGGGGGCAGCTTGAGAAACCCCCCATGTCCCCTATGAAACGAAAGCAGATGCAAAAGTACCAGGGACAAGTGGGAGAAATCAAATAGCCTACATGAATCAAATAGCCTACCTCAAATAGCCTACCTGAGCTGAATACACAGCTATGACAATAATAAACACAGGCTAACGGTGTGTGACAGTGAGACCACAAAAAAATAGGATGTGAACTGTATTTTATTAACTTGTTAAATCAACATCTCCATCACAATCTCAAAGCAAATGATTTGATACGATTCAATTGGAAAGACTTTTGCAAAGGATTTTCCATGAACATCATCAACATCAGTGGACCAGAAGTAGTAGGCCTTGTGTACAGTATAGGAGCATGTTAGGCCTACTCTTATAAATGTTCTCTAGTCAGAAGTATACTACTCGTGCAGCACTGAGTCGCTGTTTATCTTTCAAACAGCTACAGTAACTATGAACAGGACTGCTCAAAGTTGAGAGTAAGCACGAGTTAGCTCCTAATGATCTCCACAGAGCACCTGTTTTGCCGTCACTTCTGCTGTAGGTCATTCTGGAAAATATCCTTTGTACATAACCAGTGGATGCTGAAATGCATATGATGTAGCTGTAGATAGAGAAATTGCTAATAAAGCTGAGTAATTGTAAAGGGTTGTGTGATTTTGGCAAAAATATTTGTTTGCAGTAATACCATCCAAACAACAATTTATGTGAAACCACACATAAATAACCTATCTACTAACATTTCTAAATTTAATTTATCACCAGTTTTATGATTGGTCATTAAATATATTTATGTATTGATTTGTTTAGATTTTACATAGCATTTAGCCTATTGTTAATTCTATAGTATTGAAGGATGCAATTCTATAGACTGGTTAAGCATAACACATAGTTTTCAACATTCTTAGGCACAATATTTTATTAATTAAATGTGTATTAAATAGCCTATATGTCTCTCTTATCTCTAATTAAATGAATGCTTTGTGCCTGAATGTATACCTCAAAAGACAAATACCATAATGTAGGCATGTGATTTATTTACATTGTAACAATATTTCATAACAAATAGGCAGCATATGAAATCCAGCGTGATCAATCAGAAAATTAGTATGTTTTATTAAATCACTTTAATGCTAGATATCATGATGATTTTAGATGCATTTTATCATGTAAGTGACAAATTCCTGCTGCAACCTGGCAGTGCCCACTCTTGCCATGGCCACTATACCATGGGGGCCCTAGTGCAGCTGCACTTTTTGAACTGTCTATACCTATGCCCCTGAGCAACATTAAAGTTTACAACAGCAAAGTCACTATATCAACTAAATACCGACTGAATCCGCCCACCTACAGCCAAAAAGATGAACCGCGAGTGAATGAGCAAGCAGGTTAAAGTTTCACAATGTTTTGGATTTTGCATGCAGTGAAAGTACAGTTTTCTCCTCGCGTGGATTTCTTATCTTTGGACAGAGCTATAGGCTTCCCTCTGTTTCCAGTCTCCAAGCTAAAAGTCTCCTGGCTATAGTTTCATAGTTAAAGCACATATTCTCTCTTCTCTAACTCACGGAAAGAAAGTGAATAAGCATATTTCCCAAAATGTCTAGCCTTTCCTTTCCTTACTTTTTTTTCTCACCCCAGACAAACCCGTAAATAATGAATATACATTGCTACATGCTGCCAACGATGTGCAAGTGTTGATGTTCACCTCAATCCCACATCGTATCAGTCCGCTTTCTGTCAGCCTCTTTTGTCTCCATTATCTCTTATGGTATGCCACTATGCTTAATGTAATGAATGCTGCATCCACCTGACCACGTGTAATTAAACACACAAAACTATGAGCTTGAACTTGTACCGATGAATGACAATGTTTCAGAGGTCAAATTTCCATCTTTCACACATTGCGTGGCAGGGGTGGGGGGATTCCCCCAGTCCACGCAATTACGTTCATACCCTTTAATCATAATCATCTCAAACAAAAACATCTCAATCACCCCCTTCAAACTTGTAGCCAATCTATAAGCCTGAAGTTACCCTTGCTCTCTGTATACACAGGTATATAAAGCAAAGAATGATTACACAGATAGATGAATGGGTAACAGGACTCTCTCCTGTATTTACAACACTTTGATGCAGTATCACAGTGGGATACTGGCTTTCATAGCCTCTACCCCTAGGGAGTTATTCCAGGAGAAAATCTGGGTGACTGCTGGTGCTGGGCAGGGTGTCATCCATCTTCTGGAAAAATGAAAGCTTTTCCTAGACCTTCCACGCTCCATTATTTTCCACTTTCCACTTATATTCAGCTTTGTTTAAAAGCATTGTTTGTCTGTTCATGAAAATGCACCAGTTCTCCTATTCACAAGATAAAAATATGAGTGATTGATATTTTATTTTCCTCTAATTTCATCTGCTTTTAAACAGCATCTGACCAATTTGCATTACCATCTGCCTCTTTCACAGCTTTATTTATGTATTTATTTAATCAGTTTCTCTGATATGATGTGATACTGGGTATCTGCCACTGTACCTGCTGAAATGAAATTTGAGCAGCTTGTCATTTTAGACAATATTGATAAAACAGTAATTCTTTTTCGTAGCAACAATGTTAACAATGGTTGTCCCATGTCCCATTTTTACCTCAGCACTCCATACATTTCTCCATGGTTCGTTCACATAGCAATCCCTAACATTACCCAAAACATTATTTTCTATCAGTTATCAGACAGCATGCTGCATCCTTAAAAAATATTTTGTGATCTAACAGATGTGTGCTTTCTTACCAGAGAAATAGAGTAGTCTGCAGTGGTTAAACCAGTGTTTAAATCTAATATTTCGCAGACTCGTATCTTCGCACTATTCTTCTTCTTCTTTAGAACATGCGCTAAGTCCATTGCACATGTTGTGGCAGTCTGTGAAGTTTTTTTTTGCCTTGCAAATATTTTAAGTTTCTGCGCACAAAGTAGGAAACTGCAGGATCACATGAATACCTTGGAAGATCCAACCTGTTGCTGTATAACAGGTGAAAAAAAATGAGGATTTGACTTTTCCCATAAGTTTTCCTAAGAAAACTTACTGTATGTGACAGAATAAAAGCAATCTCAAATGGGACTATCAAAACAGGATACATTTCAGCTTTTTAGAAAGAGAAAATAAACCAACTGTACAAAATATAGTGCAAAAGTAGGTGAAACAGAAGCTTGGCTCCCAATGGAAAACATGCTAATCTAATTTACATGGCGACTACAGTCAACTGACTTGTCTTACCAGCAGCTGTCACCCATATTCATTACAGAGTGTGAATTTAACTCAATCAAGAACTTTAATAAGAGACGACCATGTTTAGCTGTAATGAGGAGGACATTTTACTGTATATCCAGATGTGGTTGTATTAGCGATAAATAGTAAATTAATAGGAAACTAAATGGAATATATTCAGTGTTTCCCCGCTGTGCTGCCCTTACACGTGTTGTCTGTTGGGTCCATCTGTGCTGGGGATCGTGCTGCATAAACACAGATGCCAAATTACAGCACACTCTCCATCATCTATTGTGCTGAAATTACACCACTTGTCTATACATGGCTGTATGAATACACAAAAATGCTGTGTAGGTCTTGGTTTATTTGCTTCAGGCTATCACAATTTGATCTAGCATTTGAAATAATGTTTCCTATCCAACATGGGTTTGCTATATGTGCATAATATGTGACGGCAGCAAGAAGCATCTCATTTTCTGTCAGTCTTTGGAGTGGCTCTCTGGGCTGCTGCTGTAGGCTCTGATGTCTCACATCAAGCTGCAGAACAGTGAGAAATAAGACACAAGTGATGATGATGTGCCCTGACTTCTTTTTATGATGCACCAGGGACATCCTGGGAATTGAAGCTCCCATGGGTTTGTTCTGAAGATACAATTCATTCAAAACACTCAGACAGTCTAGTCATGCTTCATCCTCTGCACTTGGAAGTCGCTGCTCTTTTTCCATGAATATCAAGGTGCAACTTAAAGCAACAGGATATGATGATAAGGTGTTAAGAGTGCAAGAACTCCTATCAAGACAAAATCCCCACACACCAATAATTAGATGCTTGATAAAAGCTCAATGCTTGAGATGGCTTTTTATTAGTAGCTTATAAAATTAATTTCTAGAGTACACGTATGCAAAACTGCAAGGTACACATATGCAGTGTAAAAAAATATTTAAGAATGTTACCAACTCTTTTTTACAGTTATTTTCTGTGGCATCAAGCAATCACCAAGATTACCCAGTCTAATCACATCCTGTACCGAGAACTGTCTCCACTGCCCCTGCAGGATTCTGGGATTTCAAAGTCAAGGTAACATGGACTAAACTGGATTCTAATTAAAGTTGACATCAGGTGCCTCATGCTCCTTTCCCCCTCCTCTTCAAGCTTTCATCTAAATGATTCATGCAGAGAACACCAGGCCTTTCATGCCGTTAGGTCCTCACAAAGGAATAACAACTTGATCACACAAAGCAAACATAGACAGATATACAATGACACTGGCACTGTGTCTGTTGCACTGGGTTATATCAAGTTATGTCAGACTGATGCTGAGGCACTCAGCTGACATTTTGTGTTTTTGCAGGGACGTTTTTACAAACATTCATGCTGACAAATGTGGGAGAGTAAATTAAATCAGAAAGCTAAAAATGGTTTTCTAATTGAATCACGCTGCATCATGAACAAAATGCTAAGTGTCCAGGTGTGGTAATTTGAATGAGACCTGCAGCGAACCTGACATGATTGTTTGGAAATGAATGTGACAAGTGTGTGTCAGCCATATGTTGTGGGCTAGAGCGCTGGTGATGTGGAAGAGGATCAGTTGAAGCAACTCAGTGTCGCTCTGGGTAAGAGCATCACCGAAATACCTAACTGAAATGTGAAATTGAATCCTTTTCTGAAATTGCAGATGATACAGGTACGCTAAATAATTTCTGAATAGAGAAATGAATACTTGGAGGCTACCACTCCCCACCCCACCCTACCCCCAGCACTCCATAAGTGGGAAGAGGATTTATCTCTCTGTGAGCCTGCCTTGAATTAAAGATGAGCTCCCACTGCCTTTTGTCAAGCTATTGTGAACAACACAGCATATAGTACACAATAACTACAGGTATGCAAAAAGAGGTTTGGTATAATTCAGCTTTGTGGAGAAGCTGAACAGACTTACTATGACATGGATGTGCCTCCAGGCCGCATGAGAGGGCTATGTGCTATTATTATTCGTATATTGGAATTGCAGGCTGAAAATCTTGTCTCTGAAAAACCTGAAAATTAGTGGAAGTTGAGCTGCTAATGAATCCTAACAACTTTATCCAGGCTGGTTGTTTTGTTTTTGATGTCTCAGCTTTGAAAATAAAAAAATTGTCACTTTGAGCTCAAGGACTAACAGGACTTTCAATGTTAACATGGACATGAGTAAGATCCACTCATTTCACCATGTTTGTCCTTACACATTTTATAGGGATACTCTTGTGTTTATCACCAAGAAACTGTCTGTCTGATATTTGTTTTGTTTGTTTGTTTCATGGCCGACAATGACATAATGGGAACGTCATCTGTGGAGGCGAAGGACTTGAAATGAGCAGCGGCCGACTCGTGTCCAATCCATCTCCCTCACTGTGGTGTCTTGCTGTAGGTTATTTTCTTCCTCACCACTCTGGCCTCACCCTTATGCTTGACTCTAATGGAGACTGACAGTAAATCACAATTACCCATACAAGACACTTTAAAAATAGTTTAGGAAATTAGGCTGCCTTAATCTGAAGGCTGCAAACATGAACACATGGTCCGCGTTGTACAATGTCCTGTGAGGGCACATCATTTGAAAGTTGAAACCCTAAAGAGAATAGGGCTCTAGTCATGCATTTACACCTTTGTCCTTATTTTATTCAAGGCATTTTAGGCAGAAGAATATGTTGCTCAGAAACATGTTGGCTTGTCAAAAACTACAAAAACTTAAAAATATAAACATAAATATAATCTCTGTAAACTCCTGGTGATAAGTTAAATCTTAGTGGTGTGAAGGCCAAGCCCTAGAACACGGAGGGGTTCACCCAGGTGAAAAACATATGCAGGCTAATAACTAGGGATGTCCCGATCAGGTTTTTTTGCCCTCGAGTTCGAGTCCGGGTCATTTGATTTTGAGTATCTACCGATACCAAGTCCCGATCCGATACTTCTATAATACTCTGGACTTTAGTGCAACAGTAAATATAAAAAAAGTCTAAGATAAAAACAAATAGCACCTCAACTTAAAATACTGGGCAGACATGTAAACAAATACAAAAATAAAAGTGCCACAGTGTTTGCAAAGCACATCTATATATACATGTACATTTATATCCAAGTCCTGATCGGGAGGTAACGTCCGATTCCGATCGAGTGTGAAACAACGTGATCGGGCCCGATTTCCGATCTCGTGATCAGATCTGGACATCCTTACTAATAACACAATGATTTTATTGATGCTACCTTGTTCCAAGTCACAATCTTTAAGGGAGTATTTTGACATTTTGGGAAATACACTCATTTTCTTTCTCCCTGAGAGATAGATGAGAAGATCAATAGCACTTTTATGATTGTGTGTTAAGTATGAGAGTCAGCAGATGGTTACAGACTGGAAACAGGGGAAACAGCTAGCATGGCTTAGTATAAAGGTAACAAAACCTGCCCACCGGCATCTCTAAAGCTCACTAAGAAATATGTTCTATTTAGTTTCTTTAATCCATACAAGAAACTAAGGGTAAAAAAAACAATTTTACTAATTTAATTTTTAGAGGGTGGATGAGACTATGGATGTTTTTCAATACAGAGTACGCCAAGTTCTGACTTTTGTACTTGGAAGTTTGGACTTGGCAAGTTTGGCTCGGGAATACAAACTTCCAGGGACGGGGGCACGCAGTCCGTCATTCTGCAATTGGAACAGCAGCAGACTTTTTGGCGCCAGGTATACTGGCTGTCCCGTTAGCGGGCAGGATCTAACTCCAAAAACATTGTAGCAAATTTTCAAAATCAAAACCACAGATTTTAAGTTTAAACAACTATGGTATATTCCCACATAAAAACCTGCATTCCATAACTCAACAGCAGCAGTATTATTAAGTTACAGTTGTGGGTCTTCTCCTCCACTATTGCTGCTTGTTGGTGCGAAAGGCATTCTGGGAAACTTGGCTATCTGAAGTCCTTACAAGTCACCACCCAATGCGTGCTCAGTAAAACGGGCGGAGCGAGAACACATCTGTGTATTTGATGTACCTGGCTAGATATGGACTTGGGCTGCGACTGATGATGTTTCACAAGTCCACAAGAACACAAGTACAGACAAGAACGCAAATTGAGAAACATTTTATTTCTTGGCCAGGTGCAGTGACTTCCTGGAGTCTTTGCTGGTTGCCTGGAAACCTCACAGCAACCATAAAACAGCAATAGAAACAGAAATAGTCCTGCACCTTGACCTCCATAAAACCACAAATTGTGTATAAATTGGCACTCAGGGTGCACAACCGTGTAAGTTTCATTAATGAACAATGCAGCCATGAGGCATGAATGCATATGAATACATCGCACACAGCAGAGAACATTAATATTGTCCAATTAATGTTTGTTCATTAAAGTGTAATTGTTCAGTTCTGTTTTAATTAAGCAAAAAAAGTAATCTCTATTCCAGATAGCATGTATGCATAATGTCAAGCAAACAGATGAAACCTCTCAGCCATAACCAAACTACTTTCAGTGTATTGCTCTGAGTCGCCTATACAGTTGCCGGCAGTAAAAGAAGGCTAATTTAGTTCAGACACACGCGCACGCACGCACACACACACACACACACACACACACACACACACACACAGTATATACACAAAGAGAGAGCGACAGGGAGAATTGTGTTTACATTTTTTATTACAAGTGTCAACTCCAGATGAGGAAAAAGTTGTTAAAGGGGAATAGAAGAGCATTTCCATTATGTTTTTCATGTGCCCCAGGACAGTTTATTTTCTATTAGTGAACATGAACTACTGTCCCCAGTAGACAGTCACAAGAGAGGAAAGGTTCCCTGCCACATATCACCTGCAAACTGATATCAAATAAGCTGCCAGAAATGTGCTATTTGTGACTGGTTTGACTTATTAGAATCAAGTCTAAAAACATGTTCCAACCTTTGTAAATAATATCTCTAAATGAGGTTATTTCTGTCTGATTTTGTAAATTAAATCTAGAAAATTGTAAATTTAATCATCTGTTGTGGTGCGCAATAGTTCTGCCCCTTTCTTGTGTTGTACATGTTCCAGTAAAGAATGAGGATCTTTTAACTCCCGTCTTAATTACCTTGTTTTGGCTGCTTCAATTTTGAGTTTAGGATATGATTTTTGTTTTTAAAGCCATGTATTATGACAAGTTCTCAGAGGGTTTCTACTCAATTTGTACTGAAGAACAGAGATAAAGCTCTTTTCACTGGGTTTAAGGTTATTTTACAGATAAAAGGTAATCAAGCATCACTGCACAGCTTTCTTAAACTTTTCTAAGAACCTGCGTGAGTGTGTTTAAATCACAGAGACACATCTGAAAGTCACCTAATGAATGTCACAGCAGCTCCTTTGAAAATTAATCAGAAAAAGAAAGTAGTGAGTGCTGCTGTTATTTTAGGAATACAGGCACCATTTGAGGATGTGTGCTGTCATCGCTGACATAAACCGCACTAGGGTGTAATAGATTTTACCTTATTTCAAACTTTTATTCCAAAAAGTTAGTTCTTGTTCAGAATTTGAAAAACAAAATCTCTTACTTGACAAAGTATGGCCATAAAGGTGGCAGCACATAATGTTACAGACAATATACAACTATGACAGTACAATATTGTGTACAGTACACAGGAATAAAAAGTTTAAATCTCAATATTTCTGTGAAAAAGTTAACACAAGAGAGTTTTAGGATGGTGATAATATGGAAGTCACACATCAACTTATTCAGTTAAATTCCCAGTGGATTTTTTTCAGCTTCTGTAGAGTCTGTGAGAAAATGTAGCTCCATCAGTTCCTGATCTTCCCAAAGCTTTCTTGTCCAGGTCTACTCAGATTTTAAGAACAGTCAGGGAATCTTGGGACCTTTAAGTTCAATGAGCTTTGCATTTCGGTATAATAAGAATACATAAATTTAAGATGGGGAGTGGTTCAGCGAGCAAGACTAGGGGATAAGACTACTGTTGGACTTCAGAGAAGCCCAACCTGTTCCTGAGTTTAATGTGCAAAAATATGTTGAACCTAACTAATCAAAATTAATTTTCAATCCAAGCCTGAGAAGTTAAATATCAGTGACTGGAAAGTATCTTATTCCAATTAGTATATGTCATTACCAAGATATTCCCTGTATTCAAGTAAAGCTTAAGTTGCCAAACAAAATCAAAAGTGAAATATTACTAAAAACATTAGGGTTGCATCTAACAATTACTCTCATTATTGATTATTTTGATTAATTGTTTGGTCTAAAGATTGTCAGAGAAAAATTATCTATTGCATTTTTGCTTGAAAAATGTTTAAATAGTTACAAGGTGGAGTTATATATGTTATTGTCTTCATCTATTAAGAATGTTCTGAAATAATACTGAATAACTGTGGTTTAAGTGCATGTCATCATAGCACTGTAACCCTGAGGTCTTCTGTAAACAGTTTGTTGAACTGTGTCAGATTATCTTTATAATACTGTAGTCAGCTGTATCACAAGCTGCTCGTGGATTTATAAAATTAGCTACCATATGACACATTCAGTAGTTATGAGACGCTGCTGTGTACAAAGCCCATGAAGATGCTCACAATTTGTAATGTGATAAGCTTTCAGTGAATCAACAAAAGAGGTTTCATTCATCACCAAAAGCATATTAAGTGGACAGCATTACTGATTTTCTAAAAATTTTCAAAACATTAGATTAATCTTAAAATTATCTTAAAATTACATGATTTTACCATGTTGACGACATTCACAACACTGCTAACATTAAATAACAATTAAGAATTGAATTGCCCTGGTCTGCATGACAACTCAGGGTCAAATCAAGTCACTACCAAAACAATCATAATGCATAATTGTGTTAAGTAAATGTTGAGCAAGTTGCTTACAATTCAGCTGCTCTAAAATAGCACAGCATGTGGCATTTATACAAGTCGGATGCCTCAGATGGGATGATTTGCAGTCTCTGTATTTGTGGTATTATAAAAAGGTGTCCAGAAGGAATATTATTCATATAAAGACAAAAACTGATGAAGTGGTAATAACGGTAAACATTGTGTTTTGTGGCTATTAGTTCCTTCAAGGCAGAGACTCTTCAATGTTTCCCATCATTACTATAAGCACAGTTCCCTCCACAGGAGCACTCAGTTTAGAGGGACAAACAAAAGCATGATGTAAATACTCTCAACAGTGAAAAAGCTGCTCTACTCTTCTGTCTCCCCCTTCTCCCCATGATTAGCATTTCAAACAGTCCTTGTTTTGCATCAGAGCGTCATGCTTGCGTGCCTGCCATCACAGCCTTGCAGGTGGTGGCCTGTCCAACCAGTGAAGTTGAAAAGCAGCCTGAAAAGCAGGGGGATGCGTGTGTCTGTGTGTGTTTGTGAGAGTGCCTCTTCATGGTAAGGAGAAGTCCAAAGGGATCTGACCTCTTTACAAAGCTCAGAGTTAAGTCTACGGGACAGCATTTTCTACAAATGCTACACAATCATAAATTTCTCAGTATTTGTGGTTTGATCGGCAGAGAGAGTCACAAGCCACTGACTGGATTCACATTCTGCCTCCTGAAAATCCACAAAATCTCTTTTTAAGTGTCTGCCAGCAAGCCCATCCAAACTTTGATTGAGTGCATCACAATGTGCTCAGCATATCAAGCACTGAAACAATGATCACTTGCAGTAGCTGCCTCTTTGGACTGGGAAAAGGTGCTGCGTCATTTTATCTTAAGTTAATTGCTAATAAATTGTCTAGTCCATGAGGTTAACCCCAACCAAAACTGTGTTCATGCCAAACAAAATTAAAATAATGAGTTCCTGTAGTTTAAAGCTCAGGCAGGAGATATCTAATTAAATCTACATTGTTCTTTGCTCTATCTGACGGGGTGGACACTGTCCTCAGAGTCCAGTGTTAGTTAAGGTTACCGCTGCAGGCCGGGACGGGCTTGTACTGATGAGATGGAGATTCTTTCTTGCTACCGTGCCACCTAAAAACAAAAAAATATGAAGGTACAACATTTCACAACATGGGATTTGTTCATTTTTTTCAACATAATTTACACTCAATAAAGCTGAGGGACAGCATTTTATTCTGCTCGTTTTCAGTCCGACCACTTGCTAAGCTCAGTCCTTAAAAAGCAATTGTTCATTCATATAGCTTAGTGACAACCATATGGTTGTCATTGCCTAATACAACCATATGCAAGCTTTGGATTTCCCCAAATGGCAAAACGGTGTCAATGGGGCTAAAACGATACTCCATATCTCAAGAGTTAAGAGGGATTGAGTCTTTACAAAACTAAAAACACAATAACAAAAGTGTATGAATAAATGTGTGTGAATATCTGCTTTAACGTAAGATGTGATCGTTGGCATGCCTGGCTAACTGGCTAACTACCTATAGTAGTAACTAAATTAATTATTCGGAGGTTTCAAAAAGATCTGTTCAGCTATGGAAGACATGGTGTGTAAGCCAGGATGCTACTTTATCAGTGTTTAAGGTAATGTTAGCTGCAGTGTGCTGTTATTTATTTTGGTTTGTTTGTTATTTTGGTTTGGTAAAGTTTACACTCAACATAAGACAAATGCTGAAAGAGTCAGCAACCTCTCACTGATGGCAAGATTCCAGGGAGTCACTGCAACAGGTCAAGATATAGTTACAGCACATAACTCCCTGTTAAGCCACAACTTGTTTGTGTTGCATCAGTGATGTGTGCAACTCAGCAGTCTCCCTAATGAACAGACGTCTCTTTAATTAAACCTTCAGACACTGGAAGTGAGTAGGAGCGCAGTCACAGACTTTAGACACAGGCGAGGTTCTGCATCTTTAGTACAACAATACTTCATCATCTGTCAGGAGGCTGTCTATATGACCAAACCCCATTTCACAATGCATTCAATTGTGTAATCAACAGATGATCAGAGTGTTAAACATTTTATGGTATATATCAGCAAGGAAGTGCAGGTCAGCACTCAGATCAGTGGTAACACCTCTCTGTGATGCGGGGTGAGAAAGAGGTTTGTATCAGTTAATCATTTCAGTTGTCAGTGCATTTTTGTCCTGGTATCATCTCAAATCTGCTCTTATTAAAAGGTGTCTTCAAAGAGATGGGAACACCTGGCAGATAGAGGTCAGAGGAACCAGGCTGAACCTGTGGAATTCAGCCTGCTGCCAGAGTGTGGAGCTTCCAAACAAGTGAATATAGTCTGGACATTGAGTTATTTCTGTTTGCCTAAAAACAGTTATGTGATAAGACTGTCTGAAGGTTTATCTGTCTGACATGTTGATAAGTGAAAAAAAAAAAATCACATCTTGACAAGCTTCTGCAGAGCGACGGATCTTTAACTTTGAAGCATAATACTTTAGAAATTATTTTCAATGTGTTTCCAATCAATATATCTCCATTTCACATCTGAGGGCCTTTCATAGCTCAATAAGCTGTAAGAGGTTTACATGCACTAAATTTACCTCATTCCTTTTTTACTATAAGCATGTGATGATTTTAATTGGCTGTAGGAGGTTGCGGTTGAAGACATAAGGACGACTGACGTGACTGCTATGGAAATAGAACAAGGAAAGCCTTACTCATACAGTGCACACAGAGGAGGTCTCTATCGCTGTGTTATCAATGTGCAGGACTCTTAGTGAGAGAGAAAATAGGCCATTAGATAGTGTTAGATTTTCCAAACTTATTGACTATTCCTCATCCTCACATCTTTTTCTCTTGCAAAAGTGAAGCATACAGTTTGTAAATTTGATCATTAAAGCATAAATCTTACCTCTGTGTTGCTCGTCCAAGTATGTTTATTTATAGTAAGCATTCAAACTGACTATCCAAAGGTTATTTCAGAACGAAACATTTTATTTTTAAGACAAACAAAACAAAAGCTAGTTGCTTCCTTCAGTAGACTAACAATGCTGCTCCTTGATTTTCATGTTCTACATACTGACTATTTGAATGGGAAATGTAATGTTAGCTTAAGCCTCAGCTTTTAAGCGTACTGTATGTAGCTATCATGTATATTAAGAACCTTTTTACAGAGTTCCTTTAAAAAAAGTCAGCTATAAATAGAGTCAGACGGAGACATTATATTTCTACTACAGTACTTCTTCTACTTTGATCACTTTTACGTGTTTTTCTACACTGTGGTATTGCTACTTTTACTTAAGTACTGTTTCCTCCACTGCTCTCTTCTGTTTTATTCTGTTGTTCAGTAGTATAATCTGATGGACCACATGACTACCGGGTATCTTTTGATCAGTGGCTGTGTGCTGCCACTGCTAACTTGGCCCTGTTTCACTGTAAAATGTTTCCCCCAGGAATCATACATACTGAATAAAACAGCAACTGATGAGAAAGTGCATTTCTGAATGTAGTGTGGTTTCCTTTGGCCGTCAGATTTAATTACATGGGTTTTAGTGTTCCGTAGTTTACAGCTTATTTCATGTTTGTCCTCTTGGCCCCATCATTGACCAGATTATAGAATTAGGTTTTCTAAGCCCACTGTGCCTGGTGGAGAGCAAGAGGGTTGATATGGCCAATGGGAGCAGTGATTATGCTTGATTTTGGAATCCTTCAGCATCAAAGGAGAGCTTATAAAAATAAAGCCTTATGATGAGCGCTCACAAGTCTGTCGGCCACTGCTTTTCATAAAAGTAACTCAATAAAAAAAAGGAGCAAAATTACCATATCTCTGCATTTAAGTGTTTATAAATACCAAGTCTTAAACTACAGCCATTTTGTGTTAGTTCTTTTATAACGGACAATAAATAAATAAGGTAATTATTACAAAGGTGAATAAATAAAGAAGCTAATTAAAATAGATATATACATTTATGTCT